>JXSR01S005361.1:955-14401 GCA_000969725.1 Ophiothrix spiculata | reverse complement strand
CAACAGTTGGTTAATATTATTTACCCAACAATTGGGTTGTTCATAGTTTAACCAACGCTAAAAAATTGCCCAACAGTATAACAGTGTAGGACCAGCCACTTTGTAATGTCACAAGCCATCTGTCATATGATCATTCCCAAGTATCAGAAAAGATCATCAGTTATGGTAACAACATCGCAAAATTGCACCGGTATGTTCCATGTATAGATTTATTTCTAATGATATTGCAAATTAATACTACTGGAAGATTAATAACATACCTCTTTCAAATGATAAGAAAAAAATTATCTCATATAATAAAAAAATATAAAACTACCAATCCCACACATAGGTAAATAAAGTACCATGCCTAAACGTATGTATGCACGTATTCCTGTTCATATGAATCATATTCTTTTACATATAATTGCTCACTTGTTTTGATTACAAAGATGTTACAATTGACAAGAACAAACCCTTTCTCTTGCAGACAGACAGCTCTGACATTAAAGATGGCTGTCACATGTAAACATACAAGAACCTCACATAGAATACCTAAAAATAAAACCAACTTACAAATTGATAATAGTCCATCAAATGTCTTGCAGGAAAGAAAGTCAATGATACGCATATCAATAAAGTAACAATCTTGTAAGAAATTTGTAGCTAACGCTCCTCGTAAACACCAATCCCTTACTAAGTTGAATAACAAAATCTCCACATTTATATTAATATTATGATTTAAAACAGATGCATAAATAATATAACAAGAATTTTTGAACCCACCTCAAATTTATTAGTGAAAAATACCAAAACAAAACAATTCCACATTTTCATTTTTTTTTCACATTAAAAGTACCATCCAATAATTAGAACATCTAAAATACATGTAACATCTCATATTTGTTGCAAATACCTAAACAACACCATTTTATTGAAATTAAGTGGCTTAGCACAGATAGAATTCCTCTATTCATTTATCTTATTTTTCCATATATGGTGCTATCATATGTTTTGATCACAACTCTGAAATAAAAAATGGGGGCGGGGCACCTACTTGGTTTTCAAGAAAATTAAATTTCAAAAACAGTCCATTTTACCATTTTTTTTCAATTTGTATGGTAAAATCATAAAAATTAACACCAAAACAATTTGTTTTTAATTTCACTGTTCCTAAATTGGATTTATATAATTTCCACCAGCGCAATTTGGTTAGAAATATTGATGTTTATCGATTTTGGTCTTAATGGTTACTTTTACATTTTCTCATAGGCCAATTATAACAGTTCTTTGATTTTACTTACTTTATATTTGTTATTGCAAAGCTCCATTTTTGATTAGTGCTGTTATCGATTGTCGGAAATATTGATTGTTGGAAGTATTGATTATTGATCGACATGTCGATACATAAAATGGTAGTATCTATACTAAACGACATCCGACATGCACTTTCAATGCATGCAAAAAGCCTATCGATAACAGCACTAGTGACAAATACCTTAAGCATTGTGCATTTTGAGCCCTGCGAACAAACGTGCGCCATCAAGAGTAATGTGCATGAATATAAGAATGCCCACGTGTAAGATCGCATTTAGTTAAAGTTCAAGATACAGTACGCCAAAAGGTATGCTTTGAAATTGTGTCCAACACCGCTGATATCAACTCAAAACGACACCCTTTTCTGTGCTAAGTCACCTTAACCTTCAAAAATCATATGACTTAATCTGCCACATCTCTAAAATCATTTCTAAGCATCATCCCATCTTTAGAAAATATACTCATATGTTTAACAGTTGTTTTCTTATCAACCATACCAATCAACAAAAGCTAAGTCAAAGATACAAACTTTTAAAAAAAATGATTAAACCACTATGCAGTCTTTCTTTTTCTTCTTCGTTTATACTGCCCAACATCCTATATGGGACAAAATGAGCAGGGATGGGTTGTGCGCTTTGTGGTGTTTTTAGTCAACAATTTCCTTCCTTTGGTTGTGTAGATGTTCAGTTACTGTTACTTTAAATTGTTCTGGATCAGTTATTTGGGTTATGTTATAAGGTAAATTGTTCCATTCTTTAATATAGTTTGTGGTATGAATGAATATCTAAAGCAGTCTATGCGGGGCTGATACTCGATTTAGTTGTTTGACTTCGACTTTCAATTCTATATAAATACATTAACAGAACCTCTGAAAGCACCATAATATCACCCCAACCCCTTTTTGGACCAGAAAGGTGGCCTGGGCCTATTTTCATTTGTTTGTTTGTTTGTCCAAGTAGGTCTGCAAGGGACAGGGTGGGGGACACATGGGTGTTCATGACAAAGTCATAGAATGTCAGGCCTGTGCAAAAAGCAGAAGCCCAGATACTACTAAACACCATGTTGACCAAAGCACACTCCTAATCCAACTTACCATATGGTAATAATAATAATAATACACACCATTTATAGAGCGCCTTATACACTGTTTCAAAGCGCTGATGCCTATTATTACGCTGCCGTCAGGAAACTGTCACAATCACATTCGTCGCATTCACCTAGGAGTCGCTGGCCAAGCGCGCACCCTATTGTAATGTTTCCCATAACAGTTTCCCAATAACGCTCGGGTAGACGAAGCAATGAGGATTAAATGCCTTGCCCAAAGACACAACCCGTTGGTGTACAAATATCATGAGAAAAGAAAAAAATTATAATTTCATACTCTTATGTTCATTCCCAATGTTTTGCCTCATTTAGAAATTGCCATGTTTTTGAGTATTTACAAAAAAATTCTTCCAAGTATTCATCAAGTTGCACAATTTAAAGTTTGAAAATACAAAATCTTTCATTCATATTCCCCTACAATTGTTCTTTTTAAAACACTCCAAAACCATTTATTTAATCCCACTTCAATTTCAGAACCTGAGTTTTTACTTGATCTAGTTTCCATTCCCAACACTTTGACTTCATTCTAGTCAAATTCAACAAGATACTGACTTATACCAGCTTCACTCTCTTCTTAAAGCTTTTCGCTCTATTCAAGCTTCTGTTCCAGAATTTCCACTTTATCCAAGCTTTTTTAGGAGGTGTTTACCTCACACCAGCTGTCAGCGTTATTCAGTAGCTATACATCATTACACCTACCTGCTATTATTAGAGCTCTGACTTTATTTCGTCTGTTATTCTTAATCTGTCATGATTTGACTAAATGCTGTTCCAGACTCTACGACTATATCCCATAATTTTGAATTTCATTCCAGCTTTCATTTTCAAACTTTCAATTTATCATAGCTGTTCTTCCAGAAGCTTTTACTTAATCATATCAGATATTACCTAGAAGCTAAATTGCATACTATTTGCTATCAGTGACTTTATTTCCACTGTTATGTCAAACACATGGCCCAAATGTATATATACAACCCTTACTTTATCAAAGTTGCAATTCCTCAAAGAAGCTTTGAAATTCTTTTATTTTATTCCATCTGATATTCCAGAAGGTTTCACTAGACACAAACTGCTATCAGTTATTTTGACCGCCAATTTAGCTTTCATTTGATACCAACTGCTATTCAAAAAATGCTGACTTTATTCCAGATGTTATTTTAGAAGCTTTGACTTATAATCCAACTGTTATTTTAAATGCTTAAACTTCATTCCTATTATTTTAAAGTCTTGATTTTGTTCTAACTATTAGGCCCTTAAAACTTGTTTCCTGGTTTACTGGCACTAGCCCGTATTGTGGAATTCCCGCCACCTTTGGTGGTGATGAATCTTGAATAAAATAGTGCAAGTTAAAAAGCGAAAAGGAAAAACTCCAAGCTTTTAAATGCCATTTGTTTCATTACTTTTTGCCTTTGTAAACTAGAGATATGCTTCATTAAACACTAATTTTGAAAACCCCATTTGTGCCACTTTTTCAGAGAACTGATTGAACATTGTTTTTTGTCTCGTTGGCAGACCAATGAGACCCATTTGAATTGGGAGATTGGGAAACTTCGTATTAGACTAAGAGATTGAGTAAAGACCATAAAAGGTGAATATTATTTTGTTATTCTTTATGTGTAGTAAATGGATTAAAAATTTACAAAAAATACTGGATTTTTATTGTCAGAACTTAAATTTACAAAATACATTTGACTGTGTGAAAGGCTACGGTACACTTGCAAAACAAAGACAATATTCCCACGTGTAGCACACATTGACCTATACCTTTGGACAGGAAAAGCTCAACTTTTTTGTAGGCCGCCGTGCCGCCATGTTGTGAGTACACGACCTTTTTATATAAGTTGGTTTTTTTTTTCACATTCAATTTTTTATTTCAGTTTTTCTAAAATGACAACTTATTTCCTTGCTCGAACCCACACCCCGGGACCCACACCACTACTAGCAACCCATGTGTTAACTGTCAATTCCGCTACCGGTACCATCTCAGGCATCGAGGCATATGTGTAGAAATATAATAACTATTTCCATCTCATTCAGGGCGCATGTACCATTAGATAATCGAAGGGGGGGACGTGGAAGTTTTCACATGTTTCAGAAAAAGAACCACCAAAGACAAAAAAATTCCCTTCCACATGCTCGAGGAAAAACGGGTCATTTAACACTTAAGTACATAAGGACCCTGGATTTTGTTTTTTGCACAGTACAAAATATCCACTTAAATACCAATTGTACAAGAGGTGGTATTGATTTCATTAACTGACACTTAAATAACACAATTGCAATTATTGCCAAATTTTGTACTGTGCAAAAAATGAAATTTGCAACTTTTTTTAATTGACCTTGAGGGGTTTAAAAGTTCATAACTTCATTCTTTTTCAGTCAATTGTCAGAAGTGGGGTGTCAAAAGAAAGCTGAAATTCCAGCGCTTGTACACATAATCTTCAAATTATGTTTACAAGTTCCATATTTGCGTACAAGCCATTTTTTCGAGGTGAGGCGATACTTTTTTGGGGAGTCCGTATGTCATACTTCCTTTGTTCATTTTCCACTAAATGATCAAATCCAAGGCAGTCCAAAGAATATCTATAATCAGCCTCATAATAGAGTTAAATAGTAAAATGTGATCAATTATTAAACTGTGACCAATTACACTTGCCAGTGGCTCTCCAAACTTATGGAATAGTTAAAAGAATATGCATGTGTTTTACAAAAAAAAAAAAAAATGACTGCCACATTTTGACCTTTAGAGCCCACTTATTCAAATTCTTAATCTGCTACTTTAAGCTAATTTGTTGGCGCATCACTCATATGGAATTACTTCCAAACATCTCAGCTCATACAAAAATCATAATAGTATGGCAAAAAACAACATCTCTCTCATCAAACTTGAACTCTGTGTTTAAACAGAAACAAAAGATTTTCCAGAATTTGCTATTCAAGATTATTCATTCCATTAAAGGCATCATGTGCAAACACCAGATAAATACTTTTTCAGAAGAAGCTTATCAATTTAGGACACCATATATGGCCTAATCATATCAGTGCTGGTTATTTCTGTGTCAGGGCTGTTGCATATTAAAACCACACTGCCCTATTGACTTACTATGATCCTATCATGATGATCGTACTTGACTCGTTGTATGTAACCAGTTTCCTACCGCCAAAACACCTCCACTCAATGCGACTTACAAAACAGATGTCGATTTCACTAACATTTAGCGATGGTCACTAACCCCGTTTTGATCGCTTACTCCAAAAATGATTGTTAAATAGCGGGTATTTCTAACAATTTAGCAATATTTTTTGGAGTTTAGCTATCAAAATGGGGTTAGCGATCATCGCTAAACGTTAGTGAAATCGCCCCCAGGTGTTCACACATGTGGAAAGTTGTTGGTAGTCAAGCTGCATCGATTATATCCAGGCCTGGGTGCATCAACTGACTAACATGACTGCAACTTGCTTCTTAGCGATTATAAAGTGTAAGACACCTTTTTGAAAGATGACAAGTCAACTTTAGCTGTTCACGCACAAGTAAATTTTGAATTCGATATAACTAAAATTCAACTAAAGACAACTAAAAATTGACTTTTCTGTGTGTATCCAGGTCATATCTAGATGGGAAAACCTTGTTATCTTTTTAGAGATGAAAGGAAAGGAGGTTGGGGTTAACATTAATCATTTAAAAACCATAGGTTCCTTTCTAGACTTGCCATTTAAATTAAACATTTATACGCAGCTGCTAACACAGAAACCTGTATACATCCAATATTGTGGATGCAGCAAAATCTTAAGATTGTGATCATATTCACAAAAGATTTGTACTTTTGTGCAATTTCAGAAGAATTTTGAAAATATTAGATTTAAATCTTATGATTGTGATCACATTCAAAAGATTTGTACTTTTGTGCAATTTCAGAAGGATTTTGAAAATATTAGATTTACACCCGTAGACAACATACATATTGCTATTATGCCATGCGTTCCAGGATGACAATAAACTCATTGGAACAAACTTATACCACCAGTGACATCATTTAGATACATGTGGCCAGGACACGTGGATCCATATATAATATATACCGGTTTTTATTCAGAACGGGGAAAACTTTAGGCTCTTCCAAATTGCCTGGTGATATAGTGTTTGTACACTATAATACCATTTGACAAGGTAAAAATCTCCAACTTTCCCTGAATTGGTGTAGCGTACCTCACGTGCCTTATGCAATGCACGCCACTTGTACATCTGATAAATGAATAATGGTCCCTTGCGTTTGGCATGTGATTTCCTTGGTAACAACTTATCAGTCTGTGTCCTCAAGTCATTGCCAAGGACCACATCCTGTCTAGATCTAATGCATGCAAAAGCTTTACAACCTTGGTTTTATATTTTTTGGGTGATCCTGCTTGTCAAAATACAGACCTACAGCATCATGTTTTAATACACCCGCACATATTATTGATGCTTCCCACAAACAAATTCTTGGCTTGTTTTTTATCAGTTTTGTGTCAAAGTTTATTAATTTTGAAAATTTCCAAATTACGCATAAATCAACAAATAAATTGAAAAAGTCGGAGTCGGACCCCCCGGAAGCAATGCAAGTCACTAATACTCACTTTGCACGACTATATCATTTCTTACTAGTCAACTAGTTGGCATCCAATATATAGTCAAGACTATCTGGTAATTATCATTGATAGCTGAAAATAGTGATGTAATTTTTAGAAGGTATACACATCAAGTTTTCTGTATAACAACCGTCGGTATTGAATCGTAAAATAATACTTATTCATAAGTTAAAAAGGCACAGCGATTCATTCATTGAATTCTCAAGATTAGCGATGCCACAATGCAATGGCATAGTAGAAAAAATTGTACAACATGGCTTGATCATAAAACCTGACATTTTTGAAATTGTCAGAACCAAGTTGGTCTGATACTTTTTACAATTTGCAATTTTTAAGACACATCTTTTTTGCAAGACACATCTAAAACTGGTTACCAGATACAATTTTTACAGTCCTATGTAAGTTTAAAAATCTTTGTTATGGACTCAGACCTCACCTCACCTGAGGGGGAGGGGGAAACGGCACTAATTGTATTCAAAGATTCAAAGCTATACTTTGATCAACACTAAATAGGCGGGAATTTTCACAAATAAACATATTTCCACTTACACGCGCACCGTAGATACTGATGCGTACAATGCGCGCTGCATCTCTTGCAGTTGGGATGTATTCAGCTACGCGTATGCTTATCTGTATCAATGCACGATGTGAAGAGGCCCGCATATTTGGTGTTTATCAAAGTATAGATGCTTGAGCATGTGCAGAAAAAGGGTATTTTTTCAAAGAGAGGTGCATATTGTGCGCGTGTGACCTAGCAGAACAGTGCAGGACTCATAAACGGAAGGTTGTGAGTTTGAGCCATGCTAGAGCAAACATGTTGTGAACCAATATGCAAATAATCCTGTACTCTTGCCTGGTCGACCCAAGCACATTGGAGAGCTGTTTAGGAGGGAAATATCACAACCTAAGTGCTGATTGGTCATGCCTTGGGTAATTGGCTGCAAGTGGCCTAGTGTAAGGCAAAGTGGTTCTGATGATTCCCTTGTTATGGCGTACATAATATGGTCAGGGCTTTGTATCCACTGGAAAACGTGCAATATAAATGCCAGAATTTTTGCTACTACATGTATTATATTATTTTTCCAGGCAGTGGGGGGCTCCCTAAAAACATGTGATGGGATGTGCGGCCACATTGATCCCCATTATCAAACCTCCTCTCACCGAATGACCCCTTTTAATTTTTCACAGGTTGCTCTCACTGAATGACCCCCATTTTCTGAAGAAAACTCTCTCACTGAATGACCCTAGTTTTCATAAATACATTTTTCTCAAACGCTCTTGCCGAATGACCCTCGTTTTCGAAGAAAATGCTCTCACTGAATGACCCTTGTCTGACCATGTATTTTCTGATGATTTTGGCTCTATGTGAATGTTAACACTTGTGTATCATACCTAATAGGTTTTAATACCCAAAGATAACTATTTCATGGTTTTTATCAGGGGGGGTAGGACATGACGTCAGCAGATTTTGAAACTCCCATTCAAAAAACTTGAATTTTAACTAACGCTCAAAAATTTCATTTTATGCCCTTACTTAGTGTATAAACAAGAGCAGATTTCAAAACCGTTGGGGTTGGGACTTCAACCCCAGAAAACTAAAAAGATATTGTGATTATTATAAAGAACTACTTTTCTTTTCATTTACGCATTGAAATATACGGGCGATACCACGGATGACTACGCATCAAATCTGAGTAAACAGTCCGGTAAACAGGCAATTAAAGGGATCGTCCTACCACCACTGGTTTTTAAAGTTGTTTAAACACCTTACTGGAAGACCTCAAGTTTTGCGATAAATTTGAGCGCCTCACTTAATGACCCCTTTTTCAATGCAATAAGATCCTCACCAAAAGACCCCTTATTTTTAACTGTCCTCACTGAATCACCCCCTTTTTTGAGAGCTCCTAACCAAAAGACCCCCTTTTTTCTTTATTTAGCCTGTCACCGAAAGACCCCTCTTCTGAGGTCTGTGCAGCACACCCCCGTCACTTTCAAATTCGAGTGCCCCCCCCCCCCCCGGGGGGCATTTTACAGGAGTTGTAAATTGTGGACCATGCTTATGGTGTCAAAACAGGTAAAAATCAATAGAGGGGGAACATTTATTGGGTGCTAGAAAATCTAATAAATTATGGAATCTTGAAATCCAATCAATGACTAGGGTATGATATTTGGCAAAATTTTACAATTCTTAGCTAAGAATACACATTTTAAAAAGTCAAAAATTTGACAAATTCTTGTTTTGCATGTGCTTTTTTTAATCAGCCCACCTCTTAATACAATTAAAGGAGCATGGTCCGATTGTGTCAATTATTTTCTAACTTTTTTGTTTCTGGTACCAAAATACTACTCATATTTTCTCAAATTCCATGTGAAATTTCATGCCTGAAGCATGTTTACTTTAGAAGATATGGGTAAAATGGGTCTAATTATGGTAACCATAATTAATGTATACAGAAAAGTATAGGAAGCTATGAAATACATAATGACTTATTAAAAAAAAAAAAGTTGAGCTGATTTAACTGAAATTTGAAATCTAGACCTCTTGAGTGGTGATCATTCATATGAAACCAAAATTGAAAATCAAAAAATGGAAAATTGGACCATGCTCCTTTAAGTGGCCCATAGTGTGTGTTTTTCAAAATAATTATAATAATAATTATATCTTTGATTAGGTAATGAGTTATGTTCTTTTTAATGAAATTGACAAATCCTAGTTCTGAGAGTGGGAAACTACTTTTCAAATTTTGTCTGGATTTATAGGGTGCCTTAGTTACCGAAGATCATAGCTTCACTTTTTATGAGCTAAACTCAAGCATGGTGTCCACTTATTGAACACAATTGCCCCTCCCCCCTTCAGAAGACCTCATGCAAAAGAATTCAAAAGCTTACCTGATCTGTGTGTTGCATATGTATTAGCCTCCGACGAGCTCGCCGTACTCGAAGTCGAAATCACAGAATCCCTATCGCTAGCTAACGATGAATTCAAACTCATTGTAGATATTGACAACTTGATAGGTTCACTCTCTGACCGGAACCGATTTTCATCAACAATACTGCGCAATGGTGATGTGGGGGTCGAGTCCCCATGCCTGACTGAATCCTTATCATAAGCGTCTTCCATGATTCAAGTTGTATCCAAAATTCAAAAGTTTTTAAAAATCAGTCTGTAAAATCCACAGAAATATATGCTCACTTGTTGCAAGCTTTATTTTGATAATCGGACAAATATCGTCCTGAGTCACTAAGAACAATCTCCAAAATGAAATCTTACTGGAATCTCCTATATGACTAACTTGACAAGATATCACCAGAAAGTTGATTTCATCACCAGCAGTTCAGTTCACTGTCACAAATTAATTTATCTATAACTAACTCCAATTCAACAATTCTCCAATATCCATTGAGGGGTACCAGTGACCAGTCTCCATATCTTCCTAGCAGCAAACACTCTGTAAAGAAGCACAAAATGAATACAATTTCATTCTACTATGGTTAGCGGTTCATATATAATAATAGCAGGAAATAGATGTATCAATAAGTCCCACGCACTCACTTAACCAATGTGTGCTAGGTCGTCTTCAGCGCTTAAAAACATAAAAGTCACGACAAAACAATAACATTGTGTGCAAAAATGTATGACAATACAAATGTATTGCAACAATACCAACTATTCATTTATATTGGTTACAGACATATATGGAGTCTTGGTCCCTGGATTTACGTGAGATATGTTTAGTGATTCTTGACTTACAGAGCGGTGGTTTGAGTATGAACCAAAATTGATTGTCCATGGCAGGAACTATGCTTGTGTGCTAGTCAGTGTATGACTAGATTATGCATAAGGCATGTGCAGTAACTTTCCTGCACGAAGTTCTTTGACTTACTGTAGCTCGATCTAAAAAGACTCCAGATTTGTGACAAATATGCCTTTGTAGAATGACTTGATCAAAAAACAAGATGACTTTGTACGTATGGAAAATAGTGACATAATACCTAGAAAAGAGATCATTTCCAAAAGTGACTTAAATCAACTTTTCACATTAAGAGGAAATTAAAAATTTAAAAAAAATAATCATACTATACTTTATCAACCCATATATTTTACAACTTCTCAGGAAACAAGATCCATACTGCATCAGAACTGCTAATAAACTTTTCAAATTATAACACTTTCTTGTTTTTAAAAATTGCTTTTTTGTCATTTTAAGGTATTTTAAGCAAAACCACCAATTTTATGTTCCAAGTATTTTTGACACCAAATCGCTTAAAGAATTCATACATGAGGCTCATTTTGTTTTATGATGCTAACATCAATATTCACAGAAATACATCTCACATTTTGGCCATTTTCTATAAGAAATTGGCATATAGCTTTTTGAACTTTTTTCTCAGAAAACAAAGTAGACCATAACTTTGGAACAAAGAATGCTTGAAATATGAAATTGGTATTAAAATGTAGGCTTTTACATTTCCTATTTTATTCTGACAAAACACATTTTTTTGTCTTCTCTTTTAAAGTTTTATATTTCATTCTTCCAGAAATAACAAAAAGATAACATATGCAACAATACAATCATGCAAGATTGCTTTCTGGTAGTATGGCCTCTTCAAATACACACATAATTTTGATGAATGGTTTGGCAAATGTGACCCGTCATATCGAAAGGTACCTTAAGGTCTGCAAAATCAAAATTGATTTTTTGGTCTCATCTGAAAGCTGAGATTTTATGCTTTAAAATGACACCTTAATTTTGGTTATTGGATGTTCGTTTGCGAAGTAACACCCAAATTGGTAAAAGGCATCGGGCTGATTCGGAAAACTATACTTCTGAGAAAATCGAGTTTAAAGTTTTTATACTTAGGAAATCTTGAATGGAGAGAGGATTTTTAGCTTGGTTTTTAATACATTTTTGTTATGTTTTGGATGTTGGAACCTGATTAATATGATAGAATACACTTCAATGATAACCTTTCTATATGCCGGTATTAAGGTACCTTTCGATATGACGATCCACAAATGTAGTCCAAAATGTTTCCCATGTTATTTCCCTGCCATCAATAGTTGATGCTACTTTAAATATCAAAATAAAATATAATTTCAAATTTATTAATATTGTCAACCATCATATTTCTCACAGAATTAATTACATTTTTCAATAAAAAATACTCATTTTACAAAGTATTGATAAGCATGACGTTGGTTTAATCCTGCATGACGTTTATTAAATTTTTGCTGGTAATTATTGGCCATCATGCACTCTTTCCAGGTTCATATGGATTTATTTCTCTACACCTATATTAAACTTGAAATGTCTAATATTCTATAATACTAGTTTCAAAATTTCAAGAAAATTCTCCAACCTTCCTGATAGCAGAGTCACAATCATATCCATCCATCCTCTTCCTTTATAAAATTTCTCTCCATTTAAAACAAAAGTGACATATGTCTACCTGCTTATTTTATCTTTGCTTTGACAATTACTCCAGTTACTGATTGAACTGCATGAAAAGCATCCTGTACGAGTAGTACCGGGCCAACTACAGGAAGTGAGCTAAGTATACCATACATCCTATATGTACATTCATAACCAAAATTCCCTGTCTTTTTACCCATCTGCAATCTGGAGGCGGGTCACTCACATGAGAGTCTAGATTAAAGCCTCCATATTTCCATTTTACAAATTCAAATTTCTGTTTTCAAATATTCTGTTTCTACGATTTACTGCGTTTCACAAAATTAAGCCTTAGTAGCACGGTCGGTCTCGGTAAAATGGTGCAGCTGTAGTCAGAATGGTAGTGAGAAAGACGTCGGAGAGGGGTTGGCTGGGGTGATTAAACATTGCTTTCAAGCTTGATAGTACTGGTATTAATTACTTGCTTATTGATTTTAGACATTTAGATATTTGCTGATTTTTTTAAATTATCACTGATTCTAAGGTTCTTTCCTCAGTATTACATAATGTACATGATTTTTCATTTTCCAGGTTACACTTGCTATTTCCGTGATTTTTATACCATTTTCTGTATAGCGGAAAAACGGAGGCCTTAGTCTAGATGTCTGTTTATTTTATCTGTGCATTGACTTCCACAAAATTATTCCAGTTACTGATTGAATTGCACGGAACGCATCCTGTGCCAGCGTTTCAGGGCCAACTGCAGGAAGCAGGCCAAGTATACAATACACCCCAGATATATGCATACATTTGTAAGACCAAAAATCTCTCTTTTTACGCAACTGTAATTTAGGGGTGGGTCACACAATAGACCAGACTTCCTCAGTGCCAAATTTGGTGCATTGAATGATCCTGTGTGGCACTTCAAAATCCACTTACAATAAAGAAAAAAAAACCTGGAAAAACTGACTGACAATTTTGGTGCTTTGGACCTCATGTTCAAAATAAATGATTATTTCTGCCATAA
>JXSR01S005360.1:37562-48462 GCA_000969725.1 Ophiothrix spiculata | reverse complement strand
CAATTTGTAATTTGGTAATTATTAGTTAATTGATAAATGATTAATCGCAGGACTAATTAGTAAATATCAAATGCGTCTTTAATTAGTCAATAGACGAATTGAGTGATACAGGACTAATTGAATGACGAATTAGATTACTAATTTCTGATAGATATTTACCATTAATTAGTCCGTTGCGATGACAAATAATGAATTATATTAGTCATTGTGACTAGAAACAATTAGTCCTGCATCATTCAATTAGTCTATTGACTAATTAAAGACACATTTGATATTTACTAATTAGTCTGCGATTTATCATTTATCAGTAAACTAATAATTAACTGATTACAAATTGAATATTTAGAGACGAAAAGTATTTTTTTAAACACCAAAGATTGTTTTTCAACAGTTTAAAAACATTTACAGCATTTTTTTATGAATCATGAAAAAATCACTCTGCAGGACTAATTTTAATTAGTCAAATAGACATGTTTTTTGACTAATTAACCTTTTTTCAGTGTAGACATCTTTTAAGATATAGAATATTATGCTATAAAATGGCAGTTATTTCAAACTCGTATGCAGTGAAGATGCTATTCTTTGAGTAACTTATTTATTTTTTCATTGTTATTGCTTCATAAATCTTTGCATTGTTATAGGATCATATTATAATGCTTTAGTCCCAGCTATGTAACTCTTTTCACCGTCTAATTCCCCCTTGGTTCCTGACCAGATGACAAATTACAAGAAACAATTGACAGACTACCAGATGTAGTTGAGAATGTGTCTCAAGCTCAGAAACACCAGCTGGAGGAGGTCAGCAAACAGCAAGAAGTTCTGCAAGACATACAGGTAACTTGATTTATTGGCTGTCTATTTCTCCTTAATAGTACCAAAGTGGTTTTAGTGATGTGCCTAAAATCTGGGTAGCAAAATCAGACTGTCTGGTATCTCAATCGGCCCTTTTTCTTGGCAAAATTTGATATTTTTGATGGATCTTCCAAAATTTGTGCCAAACGAAAGGGGTATATTTCTACAAAAATTTGAGAATTTTTTGCCCAAAATAGCACTAATTGAATTTTTTTTTACTGAATTTGACCCAAAATTCATGAGATTTGTTTTATGGACGGTCTCCTTTTCTTGAAATTTTTTATTTTTATTAGTAGTATTTCAAATTTTTCATTGGCCCACCCAAACCAATGGACAAAATGTCAAATCAGTTTGTTAAATAAATGTCGCTACTTATATAGCACCTTTCCATAATTGATCAAAGCGCTTTACATTTATTCCGTTACCACTAGAATAAAGCCAAGCTACCTATTCAAGCGCTCAAAGTCAGTATTCCTAGTAACTCCCCATATAACGCTTGGGTCGACGAGTGTGATAAAGTGATTTGCCCAGGTTCACAACACGTTGGCAGAGACGGGGCTCGAACTCACAACCTCACGTTTATGAGTCCTGCCGATTTCCGCTAGACCACACGTGCCCACGTAAACAAAGTTAAACTTTGATTTTGAAAAAAAAAATCATGTTTTAACTTTTAAAGAGGAGTTTGGTACATGGGTTCTGGTTCCTTAAACTGGCCTGGTAGGTTTTCCAATAAAATGACCTGTCATATTTTTACATTGTCATTTTAACTTTTTGTTTCTTGCTTTTGACCAACCTAAATAGATTCCTCTACTCCTCCCCAAGCCCTGTTTAACTCATTTTTGCTGCCCCTTAGTTATGGTACGTCACTTATTATTATGTATGTTTTATGAAATATGTACCAAAAAGTGACCCATTCTGACAAGATTAAAATAGACCACCTTGACAGAATAAGCAAAAATATAACACATCAAAAGAAATCATAAATGATCTGATCATGTTAGACTATGGTCACAATGCTTTATACGAACAGTGTTTAGTCCATCTAGAAGGACCAGCGACACCCTAGCTGCTCGCTTAGCTTGATGCCCCTGATTCTTCTAGACAGATTAAACACTGTTCGTAACTGTTCATACAAAATATTGTGACCATAGTCTAAAGGTGGATTCATACTCTCATACATTCGGTACGGAATGTATATTTGTGACGTCAAAATATATTTGGCATCAAATAAAAAGTATGAACCGGAGAAAGATATATTTATCGTGCTGAATAGTGTTTTCAAGCGGGCTATTTAATCCGTTTCAACTCGGCATGGTCATCCAGTTTCATTCGGTGTCAAATAATTTTGACGTCACATGTATACTTTCGGTACCGAATGTATGACAGTATGAACCCACCCTACCTAAAAATTTGATATGCACTACATTATATTACAAATACTAAAGGCAAGGACCTTTAAACAATTTTTGTTGAACCTTCAGGGTCAAGTTCTATTGAGAACAGATGATGGCAGTCGTGATCACTTCCAGTGTGGCAACAGGGACTATACTGCGAAATAATTTCACACAATAAATTAACTAAAATTTGTTCACTGTGTGTGTCACATAGCCAATCAGAATGCATGAATATAAAAGGAGTGTAGTGAAACTTCACAATGCACTGCACTTGTTGCGTTATGGTTTGCGTGGCGGGAGTTTAGTGCGTATGAATGTTTCATTGTTTTTGTCGGATGATGATTTGTTTAGTTTAGAGAAGTTTTGGACTTTGATGGTAATATTAAAGGCCTCATTTCTTTTCACAAAAGATACAATATTATTTTTCTGTCGTGTATGAATTTGATTAATAAATTTGCATTCCATTTATATGCTCGTAAAATGAGACAAAATCAACACACTTGCGGTAGATTTTGATTGCTGTCGAATGCACGGGCCTAGTGATATGGACACATCAAAATTGACTGGGCGTGCATTGATTTTGTCTCATTTCACTCGCGACATGAAATGCGCATTTATTAACCTATAAACAGTTATACTCTAAAGGTTTTATATTTTCAAAAATAATGGTATAAGGGCCTATATGTAATGGCTCACCCTGAAAGGGGGGACTTTGCAGATGATATCAATTTTGATTCATATCATTTCATCTGTTACAGCATTTTCTAAGCTTTAAAATGACACCTTGGTTTTTGAAATTGATCAAGGCGATCAAATTTTATAACAGAAAATGTGCTGGAAATTCTTATTATTTTCTTTATTTTCTGCTGCCTATTTTCATCAGTTTCTCGAAAAGTGTTCTGTCGCAAAGTTCCCCTTTTCGGGATGAGTCATCACATATATAAGAAGTAATTAAAGTGTTAAATTTCAATTTCACGTTAACGTGTTATCGTAACAGAGCTTTGACTTCTTACATATGGGCTGACTTGGTGAAGAAAAAGAGAAATAAATACTACAAACAATTTCTACAGCATTCTATAAACAGTAATATTTTCTGTTATTTTTCTTCCAGAAACAATTACAGCAAGGTAAGTATTACTTTTACAATCATTGCAAACACATGAAATAAATTTGGCATCCTGCTTACTTTCATCCAGTGGCGTAGCCAGCATGGAGCAAGGGGGGCAGAACCTGACAAAAAATCCAGCAGGAAAATCGGGACAGCAAGCGGGAAAAATCAGGAAGAAAAGAAAAATGAGAGAGCAGCTGCAAGACTGCTAGACAAGAAACATGGGGAAAAGCAGAAAATCGTGTCAAAAGATGTGCAAAAATTGCTTAAAACCCTTTTTTTCCTTGCCAGTTTTTAAAATCGACTTTATTGCGGGTGTACGAATATGGATTTGTTGTTGGGAAAAATTGGGAAGAAATGTGCAAATGCCAGGGGAAAATCTGGAAAAAATCGGGCCGAAATGTCTTTGCCGGCCACCTGACCAAAAAGTCTGGCTACGCCACTGCTTTCATTTGGCCTCCTATAAAATCAGCATTAAAACTGTTAATGAAAGGAAAGAAATCATTGTATTACAGAATATATGTGGACCTGTTGTGTATAGTGGAAATTTGATTTCGAAAAAAAAAAAAGAACGAAAAAAAAAAGAACTCGTGTCTTATTTTTCTGCGCAGAGGGTTAAAAATTAAAATATGATTACATTTCCTTTTTCCTTTAGGTTGATTAACCCTTTCGATCCGATAGAACGCCTGAGCATTTCCAAAGGAGCTAACGAGGGAACGCTCAGGCATTCCAATTTGTCAGGGGGGGACGGAAGGTTCGTGAATTTACTGAATTTAGAGATTTTTAAAATCTCAATTCACGTGCAAACTCTATGGAGAAAGTCATCTTTAAAACTAGTCGATGCACCTCTTTTTTTATAAGGCGCAGATAAAGAACATCAAATTTTAGAAAGAAAACTGCAAAAAAATTAGAGGTGCATCGACAAAATTTTGAAATAAATGACTTTGTTTTATGAATTTCGCGCCGTTTTCCACTACAATGTATTGCCAGGATAATTTAAACATCGCCAGACGACTTGACTTGCAATAGAAGCATTGTACAGCGATGTTTATCAATGCGTTACAGAGTCTGATACATGTTTTCCATAGATGTTTCCGCACTTCCGGGTCTCGCATCATCGCCGGTAATGATTTTGATTCGATCATGAGTAGCTCATTCAGGCCTATTTTTTAAAATAACATTATATTTGTATAAATATAACGATAATTGACAGAATCTGATCCAGAATGTGATATTCCATTCATAAAATTCTGCATACATTTCAATACGAATTGATTTGCGTAATATGTATTTAAAATGTTCCCTATTTTAGTAAGGAGATTCGGTGGCCTAATTGATAAAGGCGTCGTGCTGAGAACCTAATTTTTTTTTCTTTTCTTTGTTTTTTTTTTTCAATTAGATTTTATAATTTTCTTAAAACATATCATTCTTTCAGACAAAATACCTTTTCCACTTCCTTTTCTCATTTTTATTTACTGAATTTGCCACTACGTACTGTAGCAGCCGTGTTGCTGATTCATTTTTTCCGTTGCCATCGGGAGATCATCCTTCCCCGCCGTCAATTTGTATTGAGTTTATATTAATTCAGTATGGGCGATATACATCTATTATACTGGCAATTCAGGACCGAAATGGTATAGGAGAATTGTGGCTTTTTTTAAATTATAAAAAATTGCAAAGCACATAACATTTTCGTCAAAAACAAAAAACAATGCATATCTCTTACATGTAGGGGTTGGTCAAAGAAACCCAAGATGAAATTCCTTTGACTTAAAATGTCATAAATAATCTAAGATTACGTGATTCATTTGATACATTCAGATGAACCCTGCATTTCTTTACACATGTATGTACTGCTAAATGGAAAATGATCCCTGCCTGATATGGTAGCTCCTTGTGTCTAAATAGCTGGTTGCACTTATATCTTGGAGGGAAAACTATTGGTAATACCATATTCAAGTCTTGTATCATTTTTCAATAACTATAGAAAAGGACAACGTAGAGGATCTAAGAGCAGAGTTTACAGCATGCAAAAGAAACATCTGTCTTGCTGAGGACAGAGGAACACAAATGGAGAAACTATGCAGAAAATTAGAGAAAGGTAAGATTACTCCTTTTTCATTTTTTACCATCTACCAACACAGTCACCTTTGTTCTTGTCTCATTACAACTTTTGTCATAAGTATGTTCCCTTGTATGCTCTGCCGAAATAAGCAGAAAGTCGGGAATTCCAAAATCCAGTTAATGACATATTTTAATTCTCCATGATCTCAGCTCTCCAATAATACATAGTATGTTACACTTTTTTCTCTATTTAAAGATCAAAATCTTCATTCACAACTTTCCGCTCATTTTGCCAGAGCAACCCACATATAATTATCACCTGTTAATATGTAAGCTTGAAAAGATAAAAGAATTGTAAGGGGCAATCAAGTGAATTTGCTTAAGACTAAGGTTGTTATAAAATCCCAGGAAACCTGATCCTGCCAGGGAAGACTCTGTCCCGGGAAGAAAACAAGCTTACTCAAATCCCGAAAATGACTTATGTAAAGCCAACAACGCAAAATGACTAAATACTCACATGTGAGATGGTTGAAATGCTTGAAAACCATCCCATTTGTGGGCCATTTGGTTATAAAGAAGATATTCATTAATTTTCACATCTTTTTTGAGAATAAAAGACTGCGAGAAGTTGTGTTATCCATTAGATTTTTATGTTTCTCATCATGTATGTAGTGTGTTCAAGTGTAGTAGTAATGTATTGCCAATAGGCCGAATTCATAAAAGTAGCAATTGCTATTTCTATAGCCTTTTCTTGAATTTCTATTCTTAAAAGCTAGCATTGACTTGCAAAAAAAAGCTCTCTCAAGGCCGCAATAGCTATTTCTAATCCCTTCCAAGCAATTGCTCGTCTGGCTAGTAATTGCTTACATTTGTATTCAAAAAGCTGACCTTTTGCTTACAACATGTAGCAATTACTTACATTTTACTAAGATCCTATGTCAGGAGCTTAGCACTGGTATACATTCATGGTTTCCGCTATATTTGTGCTGCGTAAGAAAAAAACACTGAAGTATACTAGTGTTGCGTTACTATAGATTATATAAATCATGCTATTTGTCGAAAACTGCAACAAATTGACATCGAAAATGTGGAGTGACTTGCTGTAACATTTGTGTCTGAAAACTATCAAGCGGTAGACAAAGCAATTTCTTATTTCATGTAAGCAAAAGCTAGCCTGCCTATTATTTGTATGGTAGCTTTTGCTTTTCTGGGTTGATCGCAGACAAGAAAAAGGTATTAGTCCAAGCTGAAGGTCGTGAATATGTTTTTAAGCAATTGCTAAGGCTAAATCTTTTCTAGTCTAGCTATTCCTTTTTCTTAATGTCTTTTTCTTACCAGCAATTGCTACTTTGATGAATTCACCCTATTGTGTCTGAAATTGTGTGTGTTTATCCGAGGCAAGCAGAGATTCCAGATCTGAAAAATAAACATGTATGAATTGAGATACAAGCTTATAGCTTCCGTTAACATTTTGTACGGACTTTGATGTCTTGTGTTATAATTGACAGAACCAAACAGGATTCCTGAATCCCACCCGAAATATTTTCAGGAGTCCCGAGCACTAAAATTCCCAAAATTCACATCCTTACTTAGAAACCTACATATTTTAATGCAGGTTTAATATCAGAAACTCTGTGCTTTTTCTTTCATGCAGATATATGCAATTGCATGACAGAGGATTTTGAAATATGCAAGCTTATAAGAGAAGAAGAAAATAAGAAAAGTGATAACACAAGGTAGGAACCATTTCAGCGTGGGCTAAACTCAATAAAATTACTCTTGTTATCCATGAGTTTCTTTTCATAAATGTGAGAGAATGCATTATCTTATAATATAAAAATATTTTAACTCTTTCACTCACAGCAGCTCGCAAAAGCGTGCACGATTTGCCGGAATTTCTACTTTGATGCAGTTTTTTGAAGTAGCTCTAAAAAAAACCCTACAAGCCCAAATTGGTCAAAAATTTGCCAGCAAGCAGTTGAAACAATTATGATGGCAAAGAGAACAACTCTGGCACACTATAATTATCGTATTCTATCAAAAAGTTAGGTCTCTGTGAGCTGCTCAGAGCGGCTTTCAGGTGAAATAGGATAGATGCATGGTGAAAAGTTTATTCCGGAGTGAAAGAGTTAATATGACATACTCTACTTGCTCCGTGGTTAGGAAGTCACGTAAAGCCATTGGTCCCTTGTACGAATAAACTCCTTCATGGGATATGCATATCATGTAAGTACAGTGTATCATTGATTGATTGATTGATTGATATCATAATATTTACAGGTTGTATGAAAAATACAGAAACAAGATGACAAGACACAGCCAAGCTGTCCAAGAAGTTGAAGACACACTGGAAGTCAATATAGAAGTGAGAAGGCAGCAGGAGGCTATCAAATCTCTCCAAGCACTCAGTGAGTTTCCAGAAATCATATCTAAATTTCATTTCAATTTATACCGTTATTGCTCCAAAATAAAGTCGCATACATTTGGGAAAAAAGCCATGTCCAATGCTTTCCTTTTCTTTTTAAAGAAAATTTGCGATGCAAAATACAAAAAAAACCCTTTTTGTTTGTGTGTTTTTGGCCCTCTTTGTTTTGTCTAAAGGCTGATAAAAAAAATGCTCATCCGTAGGCCCGAATTATACAGTAAAAGTGATTTGTCTAGTTGTTATCAATGCGCTAGTGTATGATGCGTATTTCTCCAATCCTTTATCTGGTTCTACACTCTTACGCGGGTATGAGTCAAGCCTTTTATTGTTGATTGTCATCTTCTTTTCTAGACATGTCTATTCTACCCATCATTGGTCACAGCTATGGTCACATTAGGTGACGGGTGTCTGACATCGGTATGACACTAGTGTTATTAGACCATAACTAAAGATATCGTATACAGGCCGCAAGGTTTTAACTCAGAATTAAATTCTCGCGGCATGCTTCTGGCATTACTGCCTGGTATCCGCATGGCGGTGTTCGATCAATGTCCGCTGAATTCTACCCGGTATGACCCCGTAAACACAAGGCTATGTATATGTAACCAGGGTATTATATGGAAATTTTAAGTTGACAGATTAAAGTAAGCTCTAACTAATATCAGTGTGGACATTTAAGTTACAAATTTGTGTTTGATTTGTTTCAGAAAGCACCATGGAGTCTAAACTTCAAGATGTAGATCATGAAAAAAGTCTGCAAGAGAACATCAAGAAACTCTCAATGGAAAAACAAAAACTGGAGGATGACATTGACAAGATTGAACTACAGGTATGTGTGAAATATGTGACCCACCATATTGAAAGGTACCTTAAGGGTTCCCAAATCAAAATTGATTTTTTTTATCTCATCTGAAAAGTGAGATTTCAAGCTTTAAAATGAGACCTTGCTTTTGGTTATTGGATATTTGGTTCCAAATCTAGACTACATCCAAATTGGTAAAAGGTATCAGGCTGATTCGGAAAACCATAATTCTGAGGAAATCAAGTTTAAAATTTTTGTGCCGAGTTCAACTTAATGGAGAGAGGATTTTTATCTTGGCTTTTCACACATTTTTCTTATATTTTTTAGTCTTTTCTTTCTTCAGTTGTTAGAACTCTTCAGTTCATTGTAAATTATATTCAGCACATGGCACGGTAGTAAGTTTTGTTATCTACTGCAGATAACTCACACCAGCACAGTGCATTTTGTTATCTTCAGCAGTTAGCACTTATGAGGAGAGTCCCTTTAAGTATAAATGTACATTAACCTAAATTGCCATATAAGGGTAAAGGTAAAGGGGACGGCCTGTATTTCACAGGTCTGGAGTACCCATCTCTCTTTCGAAGTGATTGGGCCACACTCCACAATTTTTAATATTTGCGGTGAGTGGATCGCCACACCTACTTCCCCGTGAATCTGTTACCTTCCCAGCATTGAAGAAAGCTGGTACCCATTTGACACCTGGGTGGACAGGAGCACATTAGGGTTAGTATCTTGCTCAAGGTCACTACACACGCCGCCCACCGGATTCGAACCCACGACTCTCAATGCCAGATGATTAACAGTCGGGGCTTATCTGCTACGTCACGCATGTCCCTATATAAGGGTATACAGCCCATACTGAATTATTATACACTCCATACGGATTGTAACACAAGCTAATAAATAGGAAACACTCAGACTTTCTATTGGATCAAAAGGATTATAAAATAGGATTACTAATTTACTGCCACAGATTGAGCATAGTCAAAAATCACGTCCAAGTATGAATTTCTAATTTTATCAGAAACGTTACCCCATCACATTAATAAAGTTCCAGTGCCCTGTGCTGAATATGCCTATAACTAACAGTTAATTGGCGAGTATTCATACACAACGCATGTCACCTAGCCAACCCAAACGCAAGAATATAAAGTACGCGGAGTGCAGTGGAACTTTACAATGCACTGTGCTTGTTGCATCCCAGTTTGCATGGCGGGCGTTTAGTGTGTATGAATGTTTATTGTTTTCGCCGGGTGATGATTTATTTATTTAGAGAAGTTTTGGACATTGATGGTCACATCAAAAGCATTATTTCTTTTCACCAAAGAAACAATATTATTTTTCTGTCGTGTATGAATTAGATTAATAAATTTGCATTCTATTATGCTCTTAAAATGAGACAAAATCAATGTACTTGCGGTAAATTTTGATTGCTGTCCAATGCACTCGGCCCCTACAGGTCCCATGAATTGGACGCATCAAAATTGACCACACATGCATTGATTTTGTCTCGTTTCACTCGCGCACGCACATATAATGCGCATTTATAAATCTATGAATTAACTACTGTAGATAATACTCAATACTGTGCCGTCTGTTGAATATAGCTTAAGATATATTGACGAGTGCTATCTACTGTAGATTACAAAACTAAATGTGCCATCTGCTAAATATATATACTAATGAGTGCTATTTACTGTAGATAACAAAACTCACTAATGTGCTCTCTGCTGAATATATATATATACTCAAAAGTGCTATCTACTGTAAATAACAAAACTAATTGTGTCCTCTGCTGAATATATCTATATACTGACGAGTGCTATCTACTGTAGATAACAAAGCTCACTACTGGGCACTGACTGTGTACTCTACTGAATGTAGTTAACAATATAAGAGTGCTAACTACTGTAGGCCAATTCCATCGTGACAGGCGTGACTTTTGCATGAACTTTTTTTCTAAGAATAGCTGGTAAATTTTATCTATAGGCAATACTACGGAAACATCCCTATATGTTGTAGTAAACTTTCCATATTGGATGCAAAAAGTGAAAATTTTAATCTAACTCAATACATACATACATACATACATACATACATCAGGCTTATTTAATGTGCCATTTCATATAGATCACAGCACGGCTGTCTATACAGATATCACAATCTGATCACATCCTCCATAATGGCTGCTCAAAGGCGCACTTTATGTCCGTAGTTAGATTGTGAGTATCTAGACAGCACCAGGAAGAAAAAGG
>JXSR01S005360.1:8610-36352 GCA_000969725.1 Ophiothrix spiculata | reverse complement strand
GACCTTGATTTGTTTACTTTCAACTCAGGTATTACTTTTATGTCAGAAATGAACTTGAAAAATTCATGTATGTGATACAAGATCATGGAATTAGCCTGTAGATAACAAAGCTCAGTAATCTGCTATCGGCTGATGATACAAGGACACTATTATATCAACAATTTATGTTTTGTATCATCATCATTTCAGATCCATCAAGAGGTTTCCAAGCATTCATCAACCAACCAGGATATTGATGTGCTTCATGTGAGTAGTACACTTATTGAGTATACGTTTTTCCATTTGCAGGATTTTAGCTTGAGTGTCACGCGTGCGCCTTAAAAGCATTTCACAAAGTCTAGAGTTTGTAAAAATGTGCGTCCACAGCTACAAGCAAGTGCAGTAGCATAGGCAGACCTTTTGGTCAGAGGGGGCATTTTTAATTTTTCCCGCACATTTCTTCCTGATTTTACCCTGGGCATAGAGATCAAATTTTGTGAAACCAAAATAAATTAAATATTGGTTTTAAAAACTGACCCAAAAAAAAAGCAAAAGAAAGATTTACAGCGATTCTCAGCAATTTTTGACAACTTTTCCCCAAGTGTCTGCCAACATCATTTTTTTGTCCTTTGAAATTGTCCTGCTTGCTTTCCTGAACAGTCAAAGTCTTGTAGCCTTAATTACACATAGTTCACTTTAGAGTAGGTTGTTTCAAGCTTTTTGGAGTAGGTTGGTTCTGTGGATGTCACACAAGCAAATAGTCCACAGATTTATTATGGTTCCCCATAGCTATTAAGTTGATTATAACCCAAAAGCATGGATAACTAAACGTTTCACAATTTATATTTGTCCAAGATTTGTGACAGGACTACACCCTTCCCATTGGGGGTATTATAGGGGGTTACACAATATGGTTATTTATTCACTCTATGCTAGTCCTATTCAGCAGGGGTGTGAGAGTTCAGCTTTTTAGCTGATTTCAGCTTTTTTAATGGCTTCAAAAGAGTCATAATTTCAGCTTTTTCTTTCATTTTCAGTCTGTTTTTGGCATTTTTTTCACAATTTTCAGCTTTTTTTATCACATGACTCTCACACCCCTGATTCAGATATAGATTGAATTTCCTTTGAATGTGTTATTTCTTCACCTTTTCCATCGCTGGATTGAATGTTTCTACCAAGCGTTGAATCCTAGATTTAATGCCTAGACAAGGGATTCTCTTCTAATGGCACGCGTGTCAAATTTGGCGCCTTGACCAGTGCTGATTGACGCTTTGACACTCTCTAAAAACAAACAAATACATCAGGAATACACTGAGAAATAGACAAGTATTTTATTGTATCTATTTAGAAACGTAACCAAGCTCAGATGACAAGATTAAAGAAGCAGGTCAAGGAGGCGCATCTGAGGAACAGGCAGTGGAATGAAGAAGCTTGCCGTCTGGAAAAACATTTGGAAGAGCTCAGGAAATCCATGGAAGAATAACACATATATGCATCTGGAAAGGTTTGAGGATCCAGAGAAATTGTTGGTATAATTTCTTAACTATTATGACCTCGTATGAATTATTTAGGCTATTTTCCTAAAATGTTAACACAAAACTACTTAAATGGCATTATAAATGTGCTTCAGATCAGGATTTTGTTGCTGTCTATTTTCCAACAGAACTATGTACTGTTACTTTGGGTTTATCCAAAATTAACTTTGTCAGATAAAAGATAACACAAGACAAAGAGGCTTGAACATTCAATAATTTCTCCGGTTAGATGAAGCTCAGCAAGAAGATTACCGATTGGTATGATATGAGCTGGTCAATAGTTTTTGCTATAGCCTGCTGAAAATAAAATTGGTTTAGTTCAAAACTTCCTCCTTAGGATCACTTTGGGACAGCGATTTTACTTTACCCTCATTCAAATTTGTATTTGGTGTATCTAACAGGTCAAAACAATTTGTTTTTATGTTGATATGTATAGGTGTGTGACAACTATGTTAACCATAGTCTGTGTTACAGACCATTTTACTATGAACATGTTAACACACCATCCAATCACTTAGAAACTTGCATGCACACCACCAACAATCACACTTTTCACTAGATTTGCTCGCGCCGAAATCTCGCGCCGACGGTGCTCGAGTCGGCGCTCGATGTTAGTAACTCAGAAAATAACACACAAATCTAGTCTTTGACAAATACTATTTTAACCAGTATTTCTTACTTATGTAAAAATACACATTGTAAGTCGCATACATTGTTAAAAGTCCCCAATTGAAATATGATATCTGTTATGTAAAGTGTTTCCAAGATCATTGTTTTATACATCCAATTTAACAGTCAATTTATTTTTGCTTAAACTTAGGATGATAGTTAATTATAAATATGTACTAAAAATGTGAATTATCCTCAGTTAATATACACTGGCGGTCAAAAGTGTTGGCGCACGCTTGAATATGAGCAAAAACCTAATTATTTTATCAAACGAACAAGACTCTTAAACAATTCATGTTTTTTATAGTATCATATGTATCCAAGATAAGTAATACATGTTTCCTCTGATATTCAATCATCCATAACCATAAAAAATGGCTGATTTTCTGGACCATATACAAATACACCACATGCATTTTTCGATATGTACCTATGTAGTTATTCAATGCTCGTTATCACCGTGTAACCGTGAAGAACATTTTCAGGTTATATGTTTTCCAACATATGTGCAGTTATGTATTTAAACTCTGTTTTTGAATGTGCAGAAGAAAGTATACAGTATGTTTAGCACGCCATATTTTCAAATGCGGTGAGTGCAATTCCTGCTGAGTTTTTTAGATCTATATATGTAATGACTCACCCCGAAAAGGGGGACTTCGCGACAGAACACTTTTCAAGATACTTGTGAAAATAGGTAGCAAAAATTAAAGAAGAAAATAATAATTTCCAGCAGATTTTCTGTTGTAAAATTTGATCGCCTTGATCAATTACAACAAATAAGGTGTCATTTTAAAGCATAGAAAATATTGTAACAGATGCAATGATAAACTCAAAATTGATATCATCTCCAAAGTCTCCCCTTTCGGGGTGAGTCAACACATATGTAAAATATAAAATCTGAAAAAAATGACACAAACGATGAACGGTTCTTGAGATATGACTGGTTAAAGGTTTTGTGCGCAAACACTTTTGACCGCCAGTGACCTGTAAATGCGAATTATCCTCAGTTTGACTAGATAGAAGTAAACACTCAAATATAGAGAGAACTCAAAACTTAGGTGTATTATATCATTTTAATATGCAAACCTGATTTTTTCTGTACAACATAAAAAAAATACTTCAAAAAGAAAATCATTGAAATAAAATGAAACAAACATATTTTCAACATGTTTGCTTAATTATCTTAATACATAATGGCACCAATACAACTATTGAAAGATACATGGAAGATCTAGATGGTTACATACTTACTATGTAGAACTTTGGTATAAGATATCTTCTATTGAATGAAAACATAACCATGGTACCATAACAAAAGAAACTACTCCACAAAACAAATGCATATTTTTGAAATTATTCAAAGGTGAAAGGTAAACGGAAACTCATTGAAGTAATAAGGTGCACATTTCATTACCATTTATGCCATACTTTTAGGCCCCAGTCCAGACTCCACTATCGTATAGAATATTTTGCTTTAGAATATTCTATGCTGACGACAAATTGACGTAGGTCATCGAATAAAACTGTGTCACGCTTGTTGAGATTCTACCTAGAGGGCAGCACCCAAGATGTTCTTGTGCTTTAACACTAATATAATGACCATTGGTTGGATTAGAATATTTCTTCATTAATTCAAGGATAACTTTTATGTTTTTTTGCCAAAAAAAAGAAGAAAAAAAGAATCTGATAAAAAGTGGCATCTCTGTAATATCAGACCATGAATTCTGGAACCGAGTGAAGTTCATTGAGGTGTCATTTTAATCCTTACAAATGGTCGTTGCAAATATCTGAAAACTGAAAATGACAAAAACTTCCACATGAGGTCCCTACCATTTTATTAAATATTTATAGCAATATATTTCATCTATCCAAAAGCCTAATTTTAGGTGTCCCCAATAGATGGCCAAGTAAAAAAACTTTATGCTTGCAACTTGTATTTTGCAGCGAATTGTCCTTTGGCAAAACAATTGGTGCTGCAATGATGTTGCTGACAACCTCTTAAACCTTGGAAATTTTATGCACCATATTCATATAATATACTGCAATGTCAGATACACAATTTACATGACATTCAATGATTGCACCATCTATATTGCTATAATTAGTAACATTGAATCACTGCAGTATTCTCAAATTTGAGCAAAGTAAACAAGGTGTAAAAATATAGCCTCACCACCAGGTATACAACTCTCCAAGGAGGAGTATTCATACAGGGGATAGTTTAATTAAAGATTGTAATTTCCATGAGAGTGGATATGTTAGCAAGGAATCCCATCCAAACATACAATCAACCTATTATAGCTAAAAAACTACTTAAGGGTGATTATGGACATTGCTTCTATAGTTAAATCATCATGTGATTGCCAGAAAGTCATAAAAATTTTAAAAACCATGACAATTTGCTTCCCACAATCGAATATCTTGACCCTGATAAAGCATCAAATCATAAAATTGTTATAGTATTAAAAGCAAATTTAATATACTTTCAAATGCAGAAAAAATTATGGAAATCGGTTGAAAAATAAGCAAAATATGACCACTTATATAAGCACACCTCTTTTTTCTTCATTCCAATAGAGGGTTTGCACGTGACGTCATATCATACTCACAACACCGTTTTCATGGACCGGCAAACAAAAAGTCCCGTCACATTACACTCTTTTCGCAGTATCAAGACACCAGATCACAACCAATGATGACAAGAATATACAGTACATTTATTTAGTTTAATTTTCAAGTCATGATTTGAAGTCAATCACGAGTTACAGCCAATTTTGATGTCTTGTTTACATCACAAACTATTCCGCGCTCCACCAAAATGGCGTCGAAACGGCCTGCGTGTATGGTGCGTATTGCGTCGTGCAAACCCTCTATGGGATTCATACACATTAAACTTGTACTTATCAATGCCTATTAGAATGTTTAATTTCATGTCTTTGTCAATTAACTCGGTGTTGGATTTCTGATTTTTTACTATGTACCATGGTTATAAGAATTTATAAATGTCATTTTTAAAACAAAACATTTTGTTTGTTTTACATTTCCAGAAGGAAAAAAGGAAGGAAAACCCATGATTCAGGCCTGTTTCTGCAAACCTGTCTAATTTCTATACAAATCCTGATTTTAGCTCATTCGACCATGTTGACCATTAATTATGTCTTTTAATTTTAAATACTCATTTATACTTATTATATATGAAATGTTTTAGTCATGCTGTGTTCACTTTGCTTCATTTACAATGCCAGTTTAACAATTAATTAAAGTTACATAGATAATAGCGACAAAACTCTCACTTCTTTGCTTTCATCATAATGTCATAACCCGTAATTATGATAAATGTAATATCTTGCTTAACTGTGTAAATCCCATTGGAACGGAGGAAAAATAGACGTACTTACAAAAATGGTCATGTCTTACTTATTTTTCATCCGATTTCTGTCATTTTTCTACATTTGAAAGTATATTAAACTTGCTTTACTATAACAACAAGAAATTCATGATTTGGTGCTTTCATCAAGGTCATTTTTATTCTGTGCACAATTTTTTTTTTGATTCACGTGGTATATATCGTATATTCCTCGATGGGAAACAAGTGCATGTGAATTGGTGTTATAAGAACGACCATTGAGGGAATGCCTTTATGAAGCAATACAACTACCATTTGTACCAGTGAATTCCTGGGTTTGATCCCCAAATGTGGCGTTATCATCCCACAAAAAATAATCACACCCAGGGCATGTTTTACTAGACATGAAACAATTACATATTTGCTGAGAAGTGATGCCAAAACCAGTTGAATCACAATCCCAATACATTCTCAAAAGGTTACCAACTGGTATTCACCCTAGGTGCAAACCATTAACCAGGACATAACGTTTTCACTTAGACCATCTTGACAGACCTCGCCAGCAAATGCTCCAATGGTGCTCGCATGTGAGATAGACTATTTTCACTTTGTTAGCAAATAATGATGTATTTTCATGTGAAACACATCCCATTTGAACGGGTTCATTTTTACTGCAGTTGCATTAATACTCAAATGCAATTTGTGATTGCAACAGCCACTGACTTTGAAAATGCAATTAATTTCAGTGTTTCACAAATCACTTTGCATTGAGGCATTTCGTTTTACGTTTTGATAATGTTAATGGCCTACTGGCATGTTCAAAACCTGAGCTGAATTGTTTTTACGTTCTTTGGAGTCATTTTGATTAAAAAGATAAACCATTACTTGTAGCCATCACAATAATTAATTTGCCAATAAATAATCAGTTTTTGTGATTTATGTTACCCAGTACTGGGTTTTGTATTATATAAATTTAACCGGTGATAGTTATATGAATGCTTGTGAATTTAATTTGATGTTGTAATTAGCTACTGTCTAGATCCTGGAAAGCTTCTATTAACCCTAATGCCACACATTTTTCGACACTATCTGAAGGGCAAAATATACTTCCATCATTTTTCTGACTTACCAACTACACAATAAAAATGGTATGTTTAAAAAAAGTTTCAACATATAATAAAAATGTTGAACGCAAATTTGTTTTAAGATTTTTCAAATTGAAAATCTTGGCTCATTTCATAGAAAATGAAACTTTGTTTTTACTTCCAAGCAAAAAAATCAGCATTTTTATTCAACCATTTAAACAGGTTTTTCAGTCATACATTTGTTACTCAGTACATAAGTATTTCCCAAACAGAAATTGGAAGTTTTTCACAAACGTTACCAAAAAGTTACACAAAAATGTCACAAACGTTACCAAACATAACAATGCATTAAAATAAATTCTGACGATAGAATTTCCTACTAATTTAAGAAATTATATGTAAATATGTTACCAATCGTCTGTATAAAGCACAACACAAAATTTGCTAACACATCAGAGAATTTTTACTTTGAAGTCACTTAGAGACAAAAAATATTCCTGTGCGATGTCACAAATGTTACCAAATGTTATTTGAACTTTATTCAGGATTTTTGCAACTAATTTAATTTTTAATTACCTATTTGTCCTGACCCACCAGTGAGCACCATTATCAACGAAAAGCTTTGTATAGAATGTTTATGCTAGGTTCTGATGTCAAGTGATTTCTTTTCAGTTTTTGGTCACAAACATTACTTTGGAATCGCTTGATTCTCTGTCTCTCAAGGACAGATTAGTGTCACCATGAAAAGATCACAATACAATTTCATAACATGGAAATAATGATCATAACATAACAATTGAGAAAATACTTTGTATCAGTTAAGGGAACAAAAAACAAACAAACCTGTTTTATGGGCCTGGCCGTACCTAAATTTGTGTTTTTAATTTATTTATTTTTTGCCAAAATCATGTAAAATCAGCCGGGTTTGGTCAAAATTAAACAATTTTGGTGAAACATTTTTAGAAAATTTCTTTGTAAAAACTTTTCATTCCCCAAAAAATTCTCCCTTGGATTTTTGTGTCATTTTTTTAGGCATTTTTTTCCCTTTTTTACTAAAAAATTTGCCTGACCGACCAACCGACCCTACTTGAAAGGTCTGCCCACCTGTAAAACAAGGTTTCTCTTTTTTTTTTGTTGCCTAAGCACATGGTTTTGAAAATAGACATCCATTATGAACATTTTGATTGATGGAAAACATTTTACACCATGGTAATAATTTTACACCATTCAAAAAATTCAGAATGAAAATTATACACCATGGTAAATAAACCATGAGAAAAATTCTGACTGAAAATGTACACAAAAATGATGAAGTATATTTCTTATTACACCTGGTTTAAGTGAACTGGAAAATAAATATACCAATATGACTGGTTTCATGAATGAACACCTTTATTTTTTTTTAGATCAATTAACTTAAGAAAACGGTATACAACTGCAGAGCACAATAAATACTAACAGAACATAAGCCACTGGAATTTTGAATAGGAAAATAGATTACAACAATTTTCAGTCAATATCTTTATATACAAACTCTTTGTCATAGTATATGCATATGTAAACAAAAATCATGTCATTATATATAACTTAGGCAAAATTAAATACAATATCATATTGTATTTGTAACATAATTAGTACATTATTTGAAAGATATTTGGTTATTTATAAGACACAAAAATAGTAACTTTGGCTAATATCCATCCATGATTTTCAATACAAAATGTCACACTGCAAAACATTTTAAGTAGACCAGCCCCTGGTCTCATCACCACTTTCATGCAATACAAGTAAGCATGATTTTCAAGTGTTATTGCTTTTCATCGGTTATTTGCTAAGTTTAACATCAAGGTGAATGGAGAAAATTTGTGATCACATGTTGAACAGATGGTGACGATTATGATTAAGGCAAAAAAATAGTCGTGCTGCCCTCAAGTGGAATTTATGAAACAATTGGGTCGGTTGGTCAGATTTGTTTTTGTTTGATTTTTTAGGCACTCTTTTTCCACCATTTTTCTCAAAAATACCCGATATAAAAATTGAAGAGCAAAACTGGATGCTTTCCCAACCAATTTTTTTTGACTAGCGTCAGTTGCTGAGGGCAACACAACTATATTTTAGCAAAACTAGATCATCCTTAGTCAATATACTTTTTATTTTCCCCTCTATTTAATGGAAAGGTCTAACACCAATGTTTAATAATGATAATCGAAACCAAATCATTTTTCAAGATCTTTCTATTGAAAACTAATGATATGGTCGTTAATGGTTTATACAGAGTTCGTGATAACCATTATTCCATGTCAATCGACATGCAGTCTTCACCCACGTAGTACATTATGTATATAATAGCATGTGTAAAAGACTAGGTGTAAATGAACATTGTGCAATGCATATCGACAAACTCAGAATTCACTATTAAGGTTAAACAGGTCAGCGTAAAAGGTTGGCATTTTGCTCCACACGTATGGCATATGTGATGGCTCACCCTGAAATGATATCAAATTTGATTTTTTCATTTCATCTGTTGCAGCATTTTCTAAGCTTTAAAATGACACCTTACTTGTTAAAATTGATCAAGGCGATTGAATTTTACAACACACAATCTGCTGGAAATTCTTATTATTTTCTTTATTTTTTGCTGCCTATTTTCACCTGTATCTTGAAAAGTGTTCTGTTGCAAAGTCCCCCTTTTCAGGGTGAGTCATCACATATAAACATTCAAATCTAATTGCCAATATTGTAATTTATTCAGTCAAATATACTTAAAATCTTACCTCAATTCAATTGATGTGTTGTGTTTTGGGGAGCTACAGATTCATCTCTTTTTACATTGAAGTAAGACTCCGGTGATTTTTTGAAGTTTGCAAAAATATCAAATTTCAAAAATCAAACAACAGGTATCCTCATAGTTCAGTACTAATTCAAATATTTTTAAGGTCTGCCTACAAATGAGTAGCCGACCCAGAAATCAGGTCTCCTTTCTTGCACCATTAACACCATCCATACTGTCAAAACTTGCATTGTTTTTTATATATCATTGCATCAAACTCAGGTCCACATCAAATAATATCAGCAAAAGGCACAAAATATCCTTTGCAGCATCAAGACAAACATCCTATTACAAATCTCGGAAGATCATTACAAAAGTCATACAAAAACACTATTTTACTTTGCAAAAATATCGTATAAATTTGAGTTGGGATCACTTTGGTGGTGGGGGTGGTGGTGGTGGTGGGGCAGGTGCACCTACTGGAGGAGGCGGTGGAGGGGATGTTGGTAGTCCACCATTATCTAATCGTCTTCCATTTGTCATATGATAAGGGTTGCCGTTACCTTGCATGTACGGCCGTTTTTCATTGTGGTTTTGATACATAGATGCTGACATACTGGGTATTCTGATGAGTCTATCGTCAGAGTCATCATCTTGATGTGCAAAACCATTGACAGGAATGCTTTGATAAGTCCTTACACTGGCTCTGCCATTGTCCATTGTACCTGTAAAGGTCATCTCTTGTTCATCATCTTCTTCGTAAGCTTTATTTAAATGCGTCAGATTTCCTATACTGTCTGAGAATTGGTCGTCATCCTTTGAGCAACAGAGACGACAGCAGCATAATATTAAAATGAGAAGCACAAGAAGGATAACCAGACCTCCAGCTGCTCCAATGACGGCAATTAGCATTGGTGTCCAGATGCTATCTGATGAAGATTTATCTTTGCCTGAAACAGGAACAAAGAAACAACATAAATCAACCATGTGAAGTTGTCAAAGTTTGCCACAGTAAAGATTACTGAAAGTGCAGCTTACATCGGCAATTGGCCCATATACAAGGGACTATATCAACTCTTGATATAAAAGTGCAGCTTACATCGGCAATTGGCCCATATACAAGGGACTGTATCAATTCTTGATGAACCCAGTTATTAAAAATCTTGAGTGCTTTTTTGCAGGATGTTCAACAGATGGTATACGCTATGCAAATTGTTTGGACAGGCCATCATTTCTGTCACTAATTATGTTCATAGTTTACCCAGTATCACATAAAGTTGTTAGCAGAATTGTGATTACAGAATTTGCCTAACTATACTACCAGACAGGGAAGCAAGAATTGTGATTACAGAATTTGCCTAACTATACTACCAGACGGAAGCAAGAATTGTGATTACAGAATTTGCTTAACTATACTACAAGACAGGGAAGCAAGAGTTGGGATTACAGAATTTGCCTAACTATACTACTTGACAGGGAAGTTTCAAAAGTTCTTTTTAATGTTTTTGTTTTGAATAACTTACACAATGCCAGTGCATATGCCCCTGTGCTGTCAGTAAACATCTGCTCTGGACAAGCCATACACTGTGTCTGCTCCATGTCATCTTGATACATGTCTGCATCACAGAATTCACACTTCAGGCTGACATCATTGTAAAATGTACCAGGCTGACATGACACTGTGGAACAATATTCATGCAAAACAGATTAGCAGTCAGTATATCGTGATTACGATGGGAAAGAAACATATTATATACATTCACATGTGATGACATAAGGTGACAAACCTGTTTCATACCTTATACTTCAAAAACAAAATGCTTTCCTAAACCTACACAGAAAATTTCCCAATACTTTTTCAGACCACAAAATTTCAACAAGTAGACAGAAATCATCTAAATGAGTATCTAATATGTGGTGGAAATTTTTTTTAAAGCAAGTGAGATTAGTTAGTAATGGTGAAACATTTCTGACTGTTAATATCAATTTACACCTAAATTAATTTAAAAAAAACCTGATTTAAGCAATAAACCAGGCCTGTTACCAGAAGTTCAAAAAAGGGATAGATACTCAATTTTAAAAGGTTCCTTTTAAATGACCTAAATCTAATCACATTTAAAAAAAAAAGTGAAATGGTTTAAATACAGTTTTTGACAGCTTTTTTCAAAACACCAATACAATTTTTCTACCCAAAAGTTTGTGGGGAATTTTGAGGGTTCATTTAGAGTTTTGGGTTAGATTATAAAGAATTTGGGGGCCTTGCTGAAAAAACACAGCTCCCCTTGCCCCACCCTTGCATAGTTACGAGCCTGGAATTAACCTTGCAATATCTTTTACTCACCACATCCACCCTGTACAGCCATCTGACCAGGCAAACACTCCTGTATAAAAGCATCGGTCACACTAGAGGAATCTTCTCTACTAGGTACCATCTCACCATCTACCTCCACCAACAACTGCCCTGAGTCGGCAACGTTCATAATCTGCATAGCTAGGAAATTGATGTCACCTTGCACGTCATCTGCAGCATTGGCGTCGTTGGTTTGAGCTGAGATTCCGATGCCAACAGTCATATCTGTGATAGATCTACGCCGCCTGTTATTTCCCGCACTTCTACATCCAATCTCGTAATTGTCTCTATTGCACGCGTTTACACTGTTTAGAGTGCACAGTTCCTTTGAGCTGAGTGATTCAATGATGTCAGTGATGATGACTTGTTCATATGATTCACTGCAGAATTCTTCATCCAATTCAAAGATGACAGAGACAACTTTCATAAATTTACCAGGGCTGATAGCTGCCAAAACAGAATAACAAATTAATTATTAGATCTTTTTTGTATGTTTTAAAGGAAATCTTACCAAACAGAAATAAAAAAATCTTTATTTCCGTATCAAAACACAACAAATTAAGCATAGAAGTATTATAACAATACAAGTTACAGGCAGACCATACACAATTGTTTACATAGTGTTTTAAAACAAAAATACAGGATGTAGGTTAAATTTACAAACACCAGGTCCTGCACTCTGAATATTTGTTTACACTGTCCACCCTATTTTGCATGATGTAAGTGGATTTGTGTGTCAATTAAGTATAACCTACCAGCACAGATGCTGTCTTCCTTAGGTGCAGGTTGCCATGTTATTTCACCGGTACTTTTTCTGCATGTAAACATCTCTGGATCAGGTACACTCCTAGAATATCCCTGATGGCATGATACAGAGCATTCCCGGATTCCGACATCATTAACGCCACATGATACATCACCATTAGCTACATCTGGGAACTGGGAACAGTCCGAGTCTGAAAATGGAAGTAAAGATATGAACTAAATTAAAAAATTTATATGGGTGCAGCTGCAAGCTGGCAAATGCATTTCAAGTAGATAAATTGATATCTTTGAACTTCTTTTCTTAGCAACAACAAGATTCTTCCTAAATCATGCTCCATGTCTGCTACCCTCTGTACACAAGCTTATCATGTAATGAGAATCTTGTTATATAAATATTTGAAATAAACACACACATTTGTACCAGTTTTGGTCTAGATTTTGAGGTCATTGATATTCACAAATACAATGGTTGAAGAGTCAATTAATCCACACCTCTTGATTTGTCATGTATTAAGATAAGCTTGTCTTCAATATTTAAGGAACAATACCAATACAGGCATGAGAATGAATTCCATGACAAAACAGGAAAATTGTGAAAAAGCAGGAAATAGGCTTTTTAAAAATACATGAAAACACAGAAATTTGGCCACAAAAAACAGGAATTATTGTTTAAACAGGAAAATTCTCATGCCTGCAATACAGATGAATTTCAGTTTCTGGCATGGGTTAAATTCCTACCTTTAGAGAACACAGTCAAAGTGAATGCACATGATGCCTCGTTGTCAAAGCTATCTTTGGCTGTTGCAATGACCGTCTTAGGTTGATCATCAGCAGGGAACATATGCCCTCTACTGACCGGAGTCTCCTGACCCCCTACAGTGTATTCAATAGTTGGTCTTCCCAGGTTGTCAACTGCTACTACATCATCAAAGAGAACGGACAGCTCTTTTGCTGTAGTGACTTTTCGTACCTCGGCTGGGCATTCAATGACGGGTACTTCATTATCTGTAAAAGACGGGTGAACATTCACTTTAGTTTCCTTTCTGCAATATTTGGTAATTCCCAAATGGATAATACTGAATGTGCTTTATGTTTTTTTATATATATAAATATATGTACACTATGATGCAAAATTAATAATCCTAACCTCTTTGTTCTAAACCTATCTCCTTCAAAATACATGTGTCAAAAATTGATGGTTTCCACCAGGATTCGAACCCAGGACCTCTCACATCCCATCAATCTCATGTCCACCAATACCAAGCTATCTGCACGCGCTGCCTATGCAGCAATTTGATGCACATATAAGACCCCTGTCTATGACGTATTCTGCTATTTTACTGATTTTTTGTTTAGGTGAGAGGTCATCCCATACTCATATGACCCTCACTTACCCTAACCTTGCTTTGTTCTAAACCTCCTCCAAAAATGTATGTATCAAAAATTGGTGGTTTCCAAAGGATTTGAACCCAGGACCTCGCACAATCCTGAGTCCATATACCAAGCTACTCAGCAGGTGCTGCCTAGGCAGCAATTTGGTTCTCATTTAAGACCCCGCCTATGATGCTATGATGTTATTGTCTGTGACCTACCTAAAAGTTTGATTCCGAATATACATTCTGCTCTAGCACCAGAGAAATCTTCAGCATAGACTGTAGTCTCAAAGCCATCTCTATACTCCTCTTCAAAAGATACTTGGAAATTTGAATTAAATCTAAACCCGTCTGGTACACGTTCCTGTCTGACTGGTACACGCAGTCCACTGGAATCCCTTGCTGTGATTTCTTGCACAAATATAGTGGCATTGATGGTTCCTACTTCCATGACAAACTCAAGATCTGCGGCTGGACAGTTGTTGAAAGTTGGTGGGAGAGCTGGACGGGGAAATCAAAATTTGGTGTCATAATTTAAAATCACAATACTATTGTAATACGACAAAATATTAATGGTTTGGCTTCGTATCACACAAGGCTGAAAACCGAGTGAGATACAAACCCAAACCATTTTTCGTATTGCATGAGAACAAACAGGGGTAACGAATGTATCACTCAGTAAATATGAACTGTTATAGCAAAATCCTTGAAAATTTACTGCTTAAATTGGTTGGGACTGAAAATTTGACATATTCTCTGCTTGCATGATCACATTGATTTGGTCCACTAAGAAATAATTCCCAATTGAGTTGAAAACTACATGGTAAAAACATTTTCTATTAATTGACAATTATTTTGATATTGAAGGAACCCAATAAACAGAAGGACAACAGATTTTAAGATATCATATAGCTTTACTTTAAGTTTAGTGCACCAAAAGAGCACAACTCCAGCATGGCATGTTCTTAATATGTCCCACAATGGAGCTCTCTCCGCAAAGCGCACATGCACATCTCTTAGATTCACATTAGAGTGCTGTACAGCAGATTTGGATCTAAAATTCAAAATGGCTAACAAATACGCATTGTACTGGATTTGTGCTCCCGTGTAGATAGCCCCAATATACATATTGAAATAACCAAACAGAAAAAGGACTATCTTAATACCTTCCAAGTGTAGCAGTTCAGTGTAAAATTGGGAACATGTTATTCTCAAATAGGCCTACTTACCCACAGTCTGAGTGCAGTCGATGCCACTGAAGCCAGTTGCACAGTCACACCGCTCTTCATCTACGTTGCATTGCCCATTATTCTGACATCCTGTTGTCTTCTTTGTGCACACATCTGACAAAAAAAATCAAAAGGTTTGAAGCAAATTACAACATTTATTGACAAAAGCACTCTTGTTTACCCTTAGCATTTTACTCTAAATATTGAGTTCCATTTTAGTAAAAAATTGCATTCACCAATAGTATGAATAATTGAAATAGTTCTATCAAAACATATATTTTTGTGCTCATTTTGGAACTATATAGAAACACCGGAACTGACACAGTCACAGAAGACATAATATACAATCAAGAAATCAGCCAAGTCAAACTCAAATGCAATAGCTTTAAAATTGTTAGTACCTGGAAAACTTTAAGCAACCCAATGCACTCGGGTTAACCCAACAGCTACCCAATGCATTTGGGTTAATCCCAGGCCTAATCCAACTGCTACTGGTTACCCAATAGACTTGGGTTAACCCAAGAACTACCCAATGCATTTGGGTTGGTACCCAACAGCAACACGATACACTTAGGTTAATTACTTACTTATTTCACATAATGGGCCAGAGTATTCCCGACTACACACACAAGTAGATGCACCACCACTTCCAGTAAAGCACTGCCCATTCACACAGTCACCATTGCTAATGCATGGATCTGAAAAAGATTTTCAATCATGAATTAAATATGGTCATTTGTATGCTGACATTTATGCATTCATGAACTTACACCCTTTTCACTGTGCTGAAAACATGGTTATGAATATCAATCATGTTTGATCTTTGCTTTCATCACACACTTTATTTTGAATCGCCCGCATCATGACACAAAATATTTATAGAGTAATAAACAGTTACTGGAAAATAATTGTACTCAAATTTTAGAACTTAAAAAAAAAAAAAAAGTACATGTAGTAACAGTAAATGATTAAAGAAGACGTTATAACCCTCTATTTTCAATCAGATTCAGACAATTTTTGCCTTCAGCAAATGCAATATTTTTATTCAATGAAACACATAGCATTCTTCCTCCATGCACAGATCGAGCTACATTGTCTGGTTGTTTCATTTTATAACCCATGCTAGTTAATTAAATGTCCTATATTTACATGCTATAGAAACAAGGGTGTTTGAATCATGCATTCAAAGGCATTATTCAAGTTTATTTTATTATCACATGCATCAAAGGCATTATTCAAGTTTATTTTATTATCACATACATATCCATGTAGAAGGCCAATAAACCGTTTGCAAAAAAGCTATGAGGTATATGTGATTATTTTATATTTTTAGGAAATAAGCTATAAGGTATGCAATATTTTTGTAACGCAACAAACGTGTACAGCATAAGACATGTCCAAAACAACACCGAAAATTTCATAGATGTTTATAAATAAGTTAAAGATTTATGGGTATATTTCAAAGAGTTTTTTTATAATATCAATATAATACAATGTTGCATAATTTTGTGTCAATAAAAATCAATATCTTGAGAAAATATTGTGCACTTGAGATTTAATTTACAAAGTAGCAAAGAAGAATTATTGAGATTAATGTCTCACCCACCGACATACACTCTACTTCAAGGTAGTCGTTTAGTTAAGCAATTGTTTCAGATAAGTACTCTTAGTGACAGAACTAACTTGTTTCAGCTCTGGTAATCTTTGTTAAAGAAGCACAATTTGGAATGTGTTTCTTCTGTCATCAGCCAGCTTCATTAAATTCTTAATTTCTTTATTTATAAACTATTATATTGCTTTAAAAACTTATTAGATAGCAGCTAATAGTAATAGGTACAGTACTAAGTGCATAACTTCAAGCCATTTACACTAAAAAGGTTGCATTAATAGACCATGCTATTAAGGTTGTCAATAACATATTATGAAGAACATATTGAGTATTGAGCTTTAAGTACATCTTTCAATATTAATGCCTTTAAATGCATTACAAGAAACTTTGAATAGTTGGATTGATTAATAAACAAAGTTAGCACAAAGTTAGTTCAAACATAATCAGCACTTCAATCAAGGCATAGAGAGCATCAAAGTCCAGTCAATGAGAATGGAAGTATGGTTCGTTACCAATAAATATTAGCAAGCTAGAAACATGCAGATTTTACAAAACATATATCAAATTACATGATCCTATTAGGTCCCACCAGTTGTAAGTGTGAGAGCTAGAGTTCATACATTTTAAGTACCAGAGAAAGCTAGTTTAGGATAAGTGAATCAAATCCAATTTAACATTACACAAAACAATCAAGTACATTGACAAATCAACATAATAAAGAAAATTGAGAGAAAAATGTCCATTCATGCACATAAACACAAGTTGCGACTATTATTAAATTGCACAATGTAGTAGTCTAATGTACCAATACATAAACACATGTGGAAGTTGACGCCACATGAAAGTATAATCTGAGACAAAGATGAAACCAACTGCAACCGTGCATAATCTAGAACCACTAAACATAATTTCATTTCACATAAAGCAAAACATAACAACAAGATGTGCAACAGTCAAACTAGCAGATTACGTACTATATGCATGCAGACCACATCAAAACTAAATCCCATCTTATCAGGCACACATACACGCATGCAGACCACATCAAACTGATTGCAGCTTACCCGGTACCGATGTCTCGCATGTCATACCAGTAAACATAGGCGGACACACACAGGTATAGGAGGATTGGGAAGGTATGCAAGTGCCGGAATTCTTGCAGGGAGCGGTGCTACATGCATCTGGATAACAAAATATTTCACGGTAGACAGGGCTGGTTTATAAATATAAACTGGGATATATTGACAAATGACGACAAATATGACAGACAGTTGTAACAGTAGTCAGGGGTGTGAGAGTTCAGCTTTTTAGCTGATTTCAGCTTATTTTATGCCTTCAAAAGAGTCATAATTTCAGCTTTTTCTTTCATTTTCAGCCTGTTTAGACCATTTTGTCACAATTTTCAGCTTTTTTTATCACCTGGCTCCCTCACCCCTGAGTAGTACTGTATGACGAAAAGCTTTCAAGAACAGTGATCTTTTAAAAAAATGTTGTATATATCAGCACTATAGCCAGACATTTTGTGGATTATGACATCTATTCTAGAGATTCCACTTAGTATCACTAAACAATCCTAAAACTTTCAAAAAATCCTGAAAATGAGCGTAAATTTGAGCAAAAAAGCTGAAAAAAAGGGCTAAAAATAAATAAAAACAGTTAATTTGGAGTAAAAAAGATCTTGAAATCAGAAAAAAATCCTGAAAACTGGCATCTCTGCTATTCAATTGTAATCATTTAAAGATATGAATTCTGCTACAAGATTTTTAAAAACCCAAAATATATATTCTTCTCTTTAATTCTGAATGATAAAAACATAGCAAATCATAACATAAATCAAAAACTAACAACAAATTACTTGAATCATCAAGCGCATAAAATTTGATTGCTACAATTATGTAATGAAACAAATGTTAATGTTGAACACACAATTGCATGATATCACACACTAAGATTGCTCAGGCTAGATGTATAATGAAATGCATGGATGCAACAACAAAAGAACTAGTTGGCCAATATGTCTGCACCACAGACCAACAGCTTCAATAATTATGAGGATACCTATATCCCCCTATGTATCGCTTTGTCTAAAATCCTATAGATTATACAGGCGGGGGCGGCCGCGATCATGGCGATTTACAAGAAACTACTAAATTTATTGACTAGGGATTTCTAAAACGCAAATTTAAGGTACATTTTACGTGTCTTTCTATTGGCGCATTGATATTGAAAAAATTTCAAAAATCATATTTTTACCTTTGTTCAAATAATAACATAAGTGCTCCTACAGTAATACACTTAACTGTATTATTCCAAAACCGCTGGGGTTCACGCGTGAACCCCATTAGTAGCAAAGTAATTTGAAGTTTATTCGATGCACTCTTTTAACATAACGGAAATTACACGAGCGATACCGCGGAGGTATCTCGATCAATTATGGACGGTGGAGAGGCATGGCCATCGCCGTCTGAGATTATACAAATCATGAGCATTCACAACCTGTATGTCACTGTCATCAAAATTAATAGATGTTCTCACTGCAGTGAATATTGCGATGCCAAATTTGATGCAAAATTGCAATCAAATCACAAAAACCAGGTAGTTTTTCATCTTGTAGTGTATAAACTATAAGAAATTAACCTTTTCACTATTTAAAGGAAGTCGGAGTTCTACCTGTGGTACAAATATGTCCCTAAAATAGCTACTCACTATCATAAAATACCTACCGACAAAAGTTTCGCAGTTTGTTCCTTCATAGTTGATGGCGCAATCACATTGGTATTGTTGTGGTGCTGTCAGTCTACATGTACCTCCATTCATACAAACATTATTATTACATGTGGTATCTGTATGACAAAACAAGATTTACAAAGCATGATGGATCACGTTAATATTTACTTAAGATGGCACAATTGTAGACTTATTCCTGTGAATGATTTGTGCAGTTTTTGCAAGTTACAAGAAAGCAATCCTGAAAATTAATGAGTATTTATAAGCCAAACAGAAAACTCTTGGGACAAAACAAACCATGGTTACCTGGATTATATTTACTATGTCCAATTATTTTTGTTTGGCCTATAAGTATTAATATATTCCGGTATGAAAACAGGTCATGAAGTTTTATTTAAATTATAAATCAAATTTAATTTTGTTTGACCTTGCTCTAGTTAAGTCCCAAAATGGTTGACTTAGTTCAGTGGCAACTCATTAACAGGTAGTACTTTGTTAATTCCAAGCAATCTTTTACATATCGGTAATAAATTTTGTGTAAAGTAGCGTGAAAAAACCCTTTTCATTTTTACACGTCTGGTGCGCTAAGGTTAAAGTTCAAACGCAACTCACGCAATACATGTGAGCTCACGTGATTTGTCTGTTGCTGTGTGACTTGATGATCGATTTAATTGGTATGTTGTTCACACACAGTGCAATTTGGTCCCGCCCAGAATGAAAAGGTTTTCTCCAGATGACTATAACATGTAGTTCTAATAACATGTTGGAAACTGTTTATTCCTATGAACTTCATGTTTATGAGTTTCCGCTGTATATAGCATTCAGGCACTAGTCGATTAAATTAAATCCAAACTAATTAAATTGAATTTTATTCTGGGCACCTCTCAAATGTATAGACCATTCACATAATTGGTATAATTATTTTCAACCCTGAGGAAAATAGCCAGGCCAAGTATAGCTTCACGTGATGCCTCGTGACTAAATGACACACCGATATGTACAGGGACTGTCTTTTAAAAAACGCCAGGCGAGCTGCAAATCACCCTTCTCAAGATTTTTAGGTGAGCTGTAGGAGAGTGATGAGAATTGCCCTCCTCGAGATGTTTAGGTGAGCTTTTTGACAGAAACCAAAAGGAACAATGAATTTACTATGGTATTTTTTAAATTTATGTGATGTCTTCTAAGTCTTGTACAATTTTCATGTTATGACCAAATGTCTGACTTGTAGCAAAAATTTTGTTTGGAGGCCAAGTATAAACTGACAAATTCTCATTTATTATTTGTGATGACTCACATCGAAAAGGGGGACTTTGCGACAGAACACTTTTCAAGATACGGGTGAAAATAGGTAGCAAAAAATAAAGAAAATAATAAGAATTTCCAGCAGATTTTCTGTTGTAAAATATAATCGCCTTGATCAATTTCGACAAATAAGGTGTCATTTTAAAGCTTAGAAGATGTTGTAACAGATGCAATGATAAACTCAAAATTGATATCATCTGCAAACTCCCCCCTTTCAGTGTGAGTCATCACATTTGTCCTATCATCATAATTATATCATCTCTTACGGTACATGGTAAGCTTTTGACGAACGTGTACCGGTTGACCAGTCCACGATCGAAAGAAAACAATACCATGCAAAATTTCCCGCTGGCACTCATTCCCCATAAGTAACACCGGTCGATCTACCGAGGTAAATTGTCCGATCTAGAGGGTCGTCAAATCAACCTATTTTCAAGTAATATTTTGAATGAAAAATTTAGAATTCAGTTCATTAAATGTTCTAATAAATACCCGAAAGAGCTTTTTGAAAAAAAAATTACAAAAATCGAGGTGACATTTTCCTCGAATTCAGATCTGCGAGTCGCCATCTTGTAATGTATTGCGCATGTGTAAGCGTGATAGTTAGTAGTTTATGAAGTTATGAACATCGCCATCTAGTGACAATGATAATAACATAAACAAACAAAGTTCATTTTTCTTGATCGAAGCCCAACTGGATTTTGGAAATTGTACTAAGTTGACGTCATAGTCTAGGTGCGCGATAAATCGCGCTGCTCTTGGGAATTTAAGGTGCGCAATGGTGCGCGATCGCTCTCGCGCGCCTCAAAAGACAGTCCCTGATGTACAAAATTAGTAATGATGCATCACACATTGCCACATTTGGCTTTCTTATGAGTGCCGATATCCCCAAGCGGTGAAAATATGCAAATAATAGGAATGTTCTATATACAATAACATGACTACAATGAGGTAAACAATGGTGTTAAGGTACTTGTCAACTCACCTGGTGTATTGCATGTAGTCCCTAGCCAGCCCAGTTGGCATGAACATGTATAGCTATTCTGCGACACAGTACAATCTGCACCATTCTGGCAGGGATTAAAATGACATGGATCTGTAAAAACAAAAAGAATTCTCTTGGTAATTTCTAAGGCAAAAAATAACTCAACTAATTCTGGCAGTGGCGCAAAACAATCATTTCATTTCATTTTATTTATTTGTTTCATCTCATCATACAAAAGAAAATACATATAATTAAAAGTATGTAAGTCCTTGGGCAAGAAACTTTACTCTACTTGCTCCGTGGTCGGACAGTCACGTAAAGCCGTGGGTCCCCTGTGCGAATGCTCCTTCATGGGGCGCTGCATAGGCCTACAGTGTATACCTGGTAAATATAAAAATACAATGTGTAATTTTGTATATAAAATACAATTGAGAATAATATAATATAAGACGATACAAGTGTATGAGAGACATGGATGCCTCCGAAAACGCTAGGCATGTAGGCGGATGCACCCAGTTTACAAAATTAGAACATATTATAATTGATATAACTGGAATCAAACTGTAATCAAATCTTTTGGCATTAAGACAATGAATTGTCTTTTCCATATCATACTTCAGACTTAATTAAGCTGAATTCACGTTCTAATGTTTTGAGTTTGCCCCTGTTGATTTAAAAAATGTACCACTTGTGACATCTCAACCTGAGATAAGAAAAGTTTAACTTTCAATACGTTCTTATGGGGAAGCAGGTAGCGTAGTGGTAAATCCCTCACTTTGCACTAATAAGCTCAGGGCTGTTGTGGGTTTGATTCCCAGTCTCGACGCTGTATGGGCAGTTGACTGCCAGTAGAAACTTGCTTTTGCAGGATTTCCTCCGGGAAATTTGTTTATTTATGTTGTCTGCTGCTGCAATATGTTGGCGTTTTGATTGTAAATTCATTGGAAATGTGTGTTTTCTTACCATTTTGACAATTCATCCCTGTATATCCATTAGGACATGTGCATGTATACACCCCTGATGAGACGTAGTTACACGTGCCACCATTGACACAAGGGTTACTTTGTAGACAGCGATCTGGAAATAATAGAATATATAACAATTTGACTATGGATTGATGGAGGAAGAACTCCAAAATTAAATGAAAATTAAATGCAGTGATAAAAACCAACCAACATTATGGTCTTCACTGACCAACAAATGAAATTATAGCATGTACTCTTTATGGTGCGTTGAGATTCAAGCGATTTCGTCACTGCAACATCGCAATCCTACACCAATGCAAAGCTTCGCACACATCAGGGCTGTGAGAGTCGGCTGATAAAAAAATCTGAAAATAGTGAAAGAATGCCAAAAACAGGCTGAAAATAACAACAACAAAAAAAGCTGAAATCATGACTCTTTTGAAGGCATGAAAAAATCTGAACTCTCACACCCATGACACATCAAGTTTGAGAAAAACAAGTTTAAAAGAAATGAAAACCAATGACTTTTTTAATTTTGACGACATTATCCTGCCAATTTTGACCAAAGCCTACCATGATAAGTCCGACCAACCTGGTATCACTCCAAGTCAACCTCTAGTATACTACCGCAAGGAAGGTCTCAGAGGGTGATCCAACGAGATAAAACAAACAAAGACTTACCTAAATCAGAACATGTTACCCCAGTATAAGGAACACTACAAAAGCACTGATACGTGTTCCCTGATTCCTGGCATCTGCCACTGTTTTGGCATGGGTTAGGCTCACAAGGTCTAGGCACTAAAATGATATTATGAAAAGGTCAAAGTTTAAATAAAAAACAATCTTATTTGCCAATGACTGTCGTTAATTTTTCACATCTGCTGCTTTGCTTTAAGTGGGCCAGAAAAGAAGCCCAATTGTGTTTGTTGTTCAAATTGAATTAAGTGTCCTTATTTGTTAATGACTGCTGTATTCACCACAGTTGCTTTGTGTTAATTACATGTGAAAAGAAACATAATTGAATTTCTGAATAGATTCATCAGGATCGTTCATAGTTCATATTGATAAAAGTTTCTAAGTACAGATCCAATTATTTGTAATTAATTTTCTATGTGAGTGCCATCTTTATAAATATAATTGAATTTGTTGTTCAACCCCGTTCCGTGTCTAAAACACAAGCAGATCTTGGGAATATCATTTTCATTGTTTCTAATAGAAAATTATTTTTCTTAACTTTATATAAAGAAAATGTACTAATCCATAAACTCTAGGCCTAGATATTATAAGTAAATTTCTCTTAGAAAAGCTTAGCAAAAAGTGTCTTAAAATAAACCCCACATCTTAGCAAATAAATTTAGATGATTTTTACTTTACAGCACTGTTGTACGATAAGCAAATTGTTAACAATTGGTGCAATAATATTGTTATGGAAATTGTTTTTAATACTGGTCCAAGAACCTTAACTCTTTCACTCCCGCAAAAGTGTGCATGATTTGCCGGATACAAGCCCAAATTGGTTGAAAAATTGCCAACAAGCTTTTGAAACAAAGAGCTATATTAAGTGCCATCATTTTCATTTCAAAGATAACAACCCTGGCACACTACAATTATCGTATGCTATCATAAAGTTATGTCTCTGTGAGTAGCTTAGAGCAGCCATCCGGTGAAATAGGACCAGTGAAAAAGGACGGATGGTGAAAAATTTATTACGGAGTGAAAAAGTTAACTAAGTGTGCTTTAGATTAGTATTTTACCTTCTGTCTCACACGTTGCTCCTGTGTGTGTATTAGGGCATGTACAGGTGAAGCCAGCGTTAGTATCCGTACAAATCCCTCCGTTTTGACAAGGTGCAGAATGACAAGGTGGTACTATACAAAATGGAAGAAAATCAAGTGGTTATTTGAATTGATTTCACTTGTTTGAACTGGCACCGCTGTTTTATTCTTTCAGAGATCTGAAAGTGGATGCCAATCTTGAGCTGCATGTGTAGTATCAAAGCTTTGTTGTCTCTGATTAGGAAACCTTTGACACATTTCTTTTTGGTCTCTCCACTTCTTTGTGATAGATATTGGCTGTTACCAACCCAAAGTTCTTGTTTGTTAGAACATGAGTTGGAAAAATACACCAGCTGTTGGTTTCAAAATGTGTTTAAGACTGGGTGCTCAAAGGTCAAAGGTTTTGGTGCATTTTCATAATTTTTGGTATATTAATGGTTGGATTTTTGTCATAGACCCAATGCGCCCAATTTGCAAATTGGGTGTACTTTGGAAAATGTTCAAGCTTCTAGAGGTATACAGATGGTCAAAAATCTGAAGTCTTCTTTGAGCATCCCTGTACAAATATTTTCTAAGAACCACCCTACCCTCCCTAAGTTCAAGACAAGGTTTGGTGATTTTGCCCAATGGTTTAATTGGCTTTTATTTAGGGCGTTTCATATCACGGGTCCTCTTTTTATTTTCATTTAGTATTCATCAGCCAATGTTGTGACTGTCATCAGGGTTCATTTGCATAAATATTGCATTTATCAGCGTCTTTTTGCTTCTGTGGTGAGATGAGCAGGGGTAATTTGAAAATTAGTGATATGCTTTAAAATGGTGTTAATTTGCTGCTCGTCCAAAGCAGGGTTAGTACACTTTTTCACTTACAAAATTCAAGGACTTTCAAGGACTTTTCCAAGAAGAATTCAAGGACTTTCCCCCTTATCAGCGGCAGCCGGCAGAATATGTGTCAACAAATAAAATAAATTTGTTTTCGCTCATTTTTGGATAAAAATAATTGTGTGGTAGATTCTTTTGACATATTAATTTTTAACATTTCTGACATTCAAAAATTCCAGGACTTTCAAGGACTTTTTTGATAAAGTCAGTTTTTCAAGGACTTTCAAGGCCTGGAAATTGCAAAATAAAATTCAAGGACTTTTAAGGACTTTCAAGGATCCGTACTAACCCTGCAAAGATACCATTTTTTAGAATTTATCTTGAGAACAATTCAATACCCTAGTGATCATGGTTATCCAATACGTTTCATATAAATCCTTTCCAAGAAAAATAATAAACAATGGTATAATTTGATTTGAAATCATTACCTAGAAATGAAAAGTACAAACCATCAATTATTATTTGGTGGCCTATATATACACTAGCATCTTCATTGATTTTCACATTTACCAAGCGTTTTCTCTACTCCTCTCCCTCTAATGGAACGGCTCAGTCACATGACTGGAAGTTCAGTTAGGTAAAAATGTACTATAATATTCTTAGAAGACAAATAAATTTTTCATAAATAATACATGCATACTTACACATATCAGTGCATCTTTCGCCAGTAAATGGTGGGTTACAGAAACATGTCGGTAATCCACTAAAGATCTGGCAATCACCATTATTGAGACATGGATTGGGTTCACATGGATTCACTAAAATTGAAAGAAAAACAATTATGGTTGGTTTAGACCAAAAAAAAATCATCACTTGCTGGTTATAACTGACCTGAAAATTGTTATTGTAATTAAACACCAGGAATTCTTAACTTATACTAAGCCAAGGTTAAAAGTGGTAAGCTGGGAAAACATGCAAGTATCATATAGGCATACATAATACAACATTCAAATAAAAAATAAAGGCAATTAAAATAATTAATGGTTGCAAAGAAAGGTAAATTTGCATAGAGAAGCATGTAGAAACTGGGAATCCCACCAAACCATTTCATACTATTTACACGTAACCAGCACATACGAAAGAAGTCAACACAAGATAGTTAGGCTAATAGGTATAAGCAAGGAAAGCTAAAATGCAAAGAACTGGCGTAGCCAGGCCTTTCTCCAAGGGTGGGCAAACCACCCAAGATTTCTCCAATGAATTTTATCGAGCGACTTTACAGGGGTTCCAAGGGGCCGAGTCGAGTTTTTCAAGAAAAACTGCCAAATATTGTGCTTTATGAAGTTTTCAAACTAATTTTTAGCGATTTTCAGCTCTAATTGTCGTAATTTTATGGGGAAAAGGCAGTTCCTGCCCCCTTTATTTTTCTCCCAGGTCTTCAAAATTTCTCCAAAAAAAATTCCAAGGTGGGCAAATTGCCCACCTTGCCCACCCCTAGCTACGCCACTGGATAACATTTGATTCCATTTTCATAAGAAATTAATGCACTTCAGAAATATTTTTTTAATGTGTTTTTGTAATACTAAAAACTGTAATTTTAAAGAAACCAATAAAATTTAAGGTCATTAACTCCAATGACAAATATCTGACAATTCATCTTGTGATATTCCATCACAAAGATATTTAGATTAAATCATTTTAAGTAACTTTGAGTCACTTTTACAGCCTATTTCTCGTTGATACAGAAAATATTTGATTCCATTATTAATAAATTACTGATGCAATTGATAGTATACATCATGTCATATCAGAGAAAACTGATAGAAAGGAGGGAGGTTAGCAGATGCTGTTGGCAAAATAAAGCAAACAAGAAATATGTGGAAAACCAGGCATTTTACATATGCAAAGTACATAGCAGACTAAACGTAACACCAAAATAAACACACATCATGCAATAAGAAGGGTATTTACTACATCTGATCTACCCCTCACCAGCAAAATAAAAGCTCTTTTGCATAAATGCAGTCAGAAGCAACTATATCAAAACCCAGACACACCACATGGACTCATCCTTGAATCTTACCACGTATATCACATGTAACACCTGCATATGATGGCGGACAAATACATGTGAATGAAGTCCCAACGACCGAAGGCTGGCATTGGCCACCATTATTGCAAGGTGACAAACCACATGGGGCTAAGAAAGAAAATATAGTGAGGTTTAATAAAGATAGTTACAACAACTACTGTCATCCAGAGCAAAGTAAGTTATATGAGATGCCTCCTTAGGTCCCAGTTATGCTCTATTGAAAGACTGCTGGCAATTCTGCCTGTACAGGTGCAGTTAGTCATTGCTATATAACATCAAACTCGCAGTCTACTGCAAGGTTCAGAGATATCAGTTTGATGTCAGGTTTTGACGTTATCTCTAAGAATGCAAAGTTTTTTTTTTT
>JXSR01S005356.1:0-12011 GCA_000969725.1 Ophiothrix spiculata | reverse complement strand
CTGGACTAGCTTAAAGTTAGTCACACTGACCAGTTTAGATTTTCAGTGAGGGTACACACAATGCTAGTTAAATTTCGAATATTTTTCCGTTTTCGCGTTTTCTTTTGATGTCTGCAGTAAGAAAGTAAAATACGTTATTTTGTTTACACAAATAATAGACACAATGAACCTAATAACGTTGAACAGTCAACACAAGTATATATGGAGGTTTTATTCATCCAAAAATATCGAACTGCCAATCTCTTTAAATCTTGAAATAGGGAAGCTGAGTTTATATACGGCAAGATTCATTTTCTTGGGTTTTGTCACACATCACCGTATAGAACTAAACACACGCCTAAAGACGGTGTCACACACCACCGTACCGTACGAATAACGTACTAATAACGAACTTGTTTGGTAATCGATATTACATGTATTTCAATGACAAATCCAGTGTACGTTATTAGTACGTTATTCGTACGTTTTGTGATGTGTGACACCTTGTGACAAGGCTCTGTCACACATCACCGTATAGAGCAAAACGTACGCCTAACGTACTTTATCCCACCATTGTTCTGTTTTATGCATTGTTGTTCGTCATGTGTTCGTTACAAGTACGTTCAATACGTTATCCATACGGTGTGTCCGTTATGTATACGTTTAATTCGTTATTCGTACGGTGGTGGTCCGTTTAGCACACGTTCAATATGTGGAACTTTTGTACGGTATTCGTACGTTTTGCTCTATACGGTGATGTCTGACAGAGCCTTTACATACTTATCACTGCTATTGTTTTGTCTATACATTGTTGTTCGTCATGTGTACGTTAAAAGTACGTTCAATACGTTGTCCATATGGATGTGTCCGTTATGTATTAGTTTAATTCGTTACATATACGGCGGTTGTCCGTTTTGCACACGTTTAGGACTCAATACAATGTTGTGTGGCAGAGCCCTTAAGGTTAAAAACATACCTTGCTAATCAAGATGTACTGATCCTAACAGGTTTCTCACAAGTTTACAGCATACTTGATTGTGACCTACTTATATGGTGAAATGATCGCTCTTGAGCGGTTTCTCTTGGGAATTAATGATTTTTTTCGTTTAATTTTGATACAAAATACCTGATATGGATTAAATACTTATGACTGAAGCATTGTCTTATTGTTATCTGTACTTAACCTTTCGGGGTTTATGTGAACGCCTTGTGCTTTCAAATTCATTGAACAACTTCAAGGAGTTTCAATCAGTATCAAAGTTATTGGATATTTTTTTCAGACTTCGCATAATTAATGTAACGGTATTCCATCGTAGTTATGCGGTAGGAATAAAGAAGTAGTTCCGAACCCGTGATTAACTGCAAGGACATAGCTTGATATTTACAGTGATTTGGAGCAGATTCGGAATGCTGTAAGACTTAATCGAACAAGACTGAACAGCCCTTAATAATGAGCTACTTCAAAAGAAAAAAGTAAGCTGGATATCAAGACTAAACATGCTACAATAATAAAAAACGAATATCCTTTGCAATTATTTTCGTTTCAATTTGTAATCTCAATATACGGCAGCCTCAGTCGACAAGTCCAAAAAAATCAATAAACCATTTTCATTTTGGTATTATGAGCCAAACTAGGTCACTTTAGTTAAATTAGATTTCAGCTGTCTGCTGTGTCATATTATGTGTTTGATTCTCATGAGCTGAAACATTATCTGATAATTTGGAATTTGCAATATACAGTTGGTACCTACAGTAACAAAATGCAACAAAAAATCAATTATAATTTTTCTGGGATATTTTAAGCAAAATTTAAGCAAAACCACCTACTAGTAGTTTTGAACTTTTTAATATGCTGCTATTACCTTCATAGTATTAGTCTGCTCCGCTATGTGTCCTTCAGAATAAAAAAATCATATACAATATAGGCTTTTGTTTTTAGAAATAGGTCGCCTTAAATATTTTGGACTGAATAACTGTGTCATTACATTGTATCATGGTAATGATTTAGCTGATACTCCATTCATACAGTATTTTTGTAATATATCGCCATTCAACTGATTTTTTTGCTTTACGTGTTAATATTCAATAACAATTGTATAATTCCTTGGGTAAGTGGATATCAATTTAAATGGATTCATTCTTTGAAAGGTAATTTCATATTTTGGTTACATTTTTTATTGACGGGTATCACCTTCAATCCCACTCATGATAATAATTCACTTCTTATTTGGCTAATTAGTTTTGTTTTTTGTTAATCTCCCAAAGCGCTACCTTACCTTAGAAATATCCCTCCTGTGTCGATTCAGTTTGTAATTATAAACACTTTTTTTAACACTAATTATATTTTCAAGTCATACAAAATGTGGTTTCCCGTCCAGTACTCAATTGGAAAAAAACAGTTTCTCAATAATATTGTTTTTAATTATTCCCTCAAAGACATTGAAATGTATTTTGGAGAAAATCTTTAATACCTGAATTAAGAAGTTATTTGCATGTATTTGAATACCAGTAGTAAGATCTTGTAGATGATGCTCCTTTCTCGACAGTAATACTAACTTTGCAGCATTGTGCATTTTTGCCCATTTTTGTCTCACTCAATTCCATTTCATTCAATTTTTTTCAATAACATCGCCATCGCAATATATACTACACCTAAAGAAACAACTCAGCTTAGTAAGGCACTGCAGTTGTTCGTAGACAACATTCTTCAGAATGATTTGGTTTCCTGGTGTAGTAGGAATTAATATTGATAATAGTGTATGCAGTTTAATTGTGTACTTGAAAGATTCTTTATTAGTAGTGTAGTAGGATAACACACCATCATGTTTTTAAGAAGAAACAAATCATATGAATACAAGTTTAGAAAAGCCATATGTAAATTCAAATGAAGTTCAAGCTTTATTTGACATTTTAGGATAACCATTGGAACTTGCTAGTGGATATATCGTATGTGCCGTTTCCCATCGAAATGTACATAAACACCTCACAAAAGATAAGTGAACACTTAGTCTGACCCCAATAAATCCAAGTAAGAGCCCTCAAAGTCCAACGATATTGACATATATGAAAAATATGGAATCTCAGCTAAATTTTGACCCCAAATTTGACATCAAAAACCATTACCATCATTTTACACTAGCCATTTGAAAAATTTACCTCAATTTTCATTTCTCACATTTTGGGTATACCCGCAGTGTAATAGAGCATCACCTCAATGCCTGGTGGAATCAATAGACGATCAGTGTTTTTACAATTTGCGTAGAGTACAGAGCTGCTGTAAACCAATTAAGGATAATTACATTTGTCTAAGTTGGTAAAACAGCTCTGTACTCTACGCAAAATGAAAAAACACTGATCGTCTATTGATTCCACTAGGCATTGTGGCATCGCCACAATGCTCTATAAGTACACTGCGGGTATACCCAAAATGTGAGAAATGAAAATTGAGGTAGATTTTTCAAACGGATAGTGTAAATTGATGGTTATGGTTTTTGATGTCAAATTTGGGGTCAAAATTTAGCTGAGATTCCATATTTTTCATGTATGTCAATATCGTTGGACTTTGAGGGCTCTTACTTGGATTTATGGGGGTCAGACTAAGTGTTCACTTATCTTTTGTGAGGTGTTTATTTGCGGCTACGCATGTTTAGAGGTAGCCCCGGAGAGACACAAGCAAATTTGAAATATTTTAACAAAAATTAAAACAGATAAGTTTGTGCCTTTTTTTAATGGTCACTTTTCACATGATACTAGTATGTCTTATATTAAAGCCTAACAATATTTACAACATGTACATTTCTGTGTAACGGGTCACATGTGGTCGGGAAAGAGGTTAAAAGCAGTTAAGAGAGATTCTGTTATCTGTGGTGGATTTAGACCCATTCATTACTCTGTTGTGTGACTTTTGGTGGATATCATTGCATGGACTAATAGGTCACATAAACTTAGATGTAGGGCCGTCGTAGTCCATTATGTATTATCGCGTATTACAATATAATCCTACTTCAAATGACTTACAGTCATGTTTACTTGCACTTGCTGTATCTTCATCCAATGGCAGATATGTAACAGTGAACAGATTTTTTCTTGAAACTACTAAAGTTTTGACAGTGTCAGTTCTTATGTGTTTAAAGTCAATGAATAAATATTGCTATTAATAAATGTAATGATTGTAGGCTTAAGTTAAAGGCAAGCTTAAACTCTTAATATCCATATAATTATATCGATTTATCATATTGACTGTGCCATACGATTAAGAAAAATAAAGAAATATAAATAATATTCACTTTAAAAATATGGTTGGGTAAAATATCAAATTTGTAAGTAAAAAATTAAGGTTTACTCAATTTCCGATCACCTGCTTTTAACATAAGTTTGTTTTAATATTCTCAATATTTCTGAGAATGTATCAAACATTTGTTGACTCTACAGAGTAATTTAACTCAGATGTTAAGTATATAAGTTGAAGTCAAATCATGCTATGTCAAACCCTCCGGATACAATCAACTTAATAACTCCATTTAGTTTGTTTATAAACATATCTTCTGAGTCTAAAAAACTAGTAACATTTAAGTTTGTAAACACTCTAGTAAATAAACAATTTATGTTGGTGCAATCGACGGGATATTAGAGACAACACCTTCGTGATACTTGACCACATGATTTCAACATAATTTTCAGATGACGAGATATTTTCGAGATGAGGAGATACTTGACCACAAGATTTCAAGATCATTATTTACGAGATATTTTTTCTGATAACGAGATATTGTCGAGATGATAAGAAAAATGACGACATAATTTTGAGATATTTTCGAGATGACGAGATACTTGACCACATAATTTAAGATTATTTTCATCTTTTATACAGGGTTTAAAGAAAACAAAATATATTTCTGCACAGGATAAAAAGAACTATAACATATTAAAGCACTACAAGCAGTTACGAGGATAAGTTTGTAGGAACATATACGTATTTAACTGTGCTTTTAATGACAATTTATTGCAAACATTATTTAATATTACATGTAGGAAAAATGATTGTTTGCCAAAAAATAAAGCATTTGGAGAATTCAAACTTTGCATAACTTATGATATATTTATCTGTTAGATGTGTACAAAATTTTATGAGTTATCAATAAAGATAGACACCTATGTCATAAACGTATTTTTTCAAAATTCAACAAAATCGTAAGCATGTTCGTTCTTTGTAATTCTAACCCTCGTTCAACCCCATGTGAATTGACAGGCCCAAAGTTAGGTTTCTTTATACCATGATATTGGGTAGGGTCTTTTCTTTCCATTGATACCAAAACCATTAAAATCCAACCAGCTGTTACGTAATTATGTCGTCATGAGTTACTTTAGGTCCGCAAATTATGTCGAAATCTGATTTTGGGCAAAATGGCCACCAATTCAAAACTTTTTCTAAATGTCGATCGGACTTTTGCTAATAAATAAAGAAAATTCTATTTTAATTATGCCCTGTAAGTTTAAGCGTCATATCACGTAGATGCTTATTCAGTTAAAGAAGTAATAATTTTAGCCGTGAAAATTTGAATATGCTTATTGCGTATTCTTCAACTTTGTGCGCCACAATTTAATTGACAGCTCATTCTGGAATTCATGGAGTGCATGTATCCCTAATTTGCATATTTTACACACTGAAAGAGAGTTCAATTATTATTAATTGAAAATTGTACCAAATTTTGTTCAATATAAAATCTGATTCTACACCATCAGCTAGAAAAAATATCAAAAAAAAGTGTTTGTTTATCATTTGGTTGAATTTTGAATTAATTCATTTCTGACAAAGGTATCTACCTTTGTTGATAACTGAAAAAAGAATAACTCTGTGATATCAACATTTTACGAGTTTCTAGAAAAGAGTTGTAATATCACACCTTTTGTGCAAAGTTTAGTTTCTCCAACTGCTATAGTTTTTGCACACGGTCATTTTCTACATGTTTACCATTTTGTGGGAACCTGTTACATACGAGCAATCGAGTAAAATGCAAAGAGCATATTTAACAGTTAAAATAATATACAATAAAGAAACAAGTTCAATTGAAATGTTATAATGCAAAGCAATAATAAACATAAATAATTTGCAGCATTTTTCTTACTTACTTTTGCATAGACTCTTCTCAAATGTAATAGTCCTGTAGGATTTTATTATTGGCAGATTGTTCGAAACTTATTCAAATAAAGCCACTACTATAAGCTTTATTTAGTAAAAGAAAGAGATTAGCGATTACGCAGAACACATGCTTTTTATTTGAATAATGAAGAAAATTACAAAAAAATACGAATACTTATTTTCCTTTAACAGCCACCTTGTAATGACATATGACATAATATGTTCAAATTGAAATATGACGGATTCATATAATACAGTATATAACCATGAAATGATATATTCGTCTCAGAAGTTAATTAAGTCGATAAGGACAAATATGAAAGGTAATAATTTATATTAGAAATCTCGATAACATTATATCATCCTTTCCATGCTAAGATCCAAAAGGCGATACTTTGAAAGAGTCATACATAGGTATTATGTTTATTGCAATCGTTATTTACTTCAATATCACTGGAAGATCTACAAGACATTTTGATTTAGTGTTTTATTATGTTTGCTTTATCTAGGCCACAATAAATGTCATCACAGTAAAGAAGCTTAAGAAAACAGTAAATCAGTCTCATCTCACTCTTGAAGATGACGTAGGTATAGTGTAGATTTAATTACAGGATAGTCCTTTTGTTTCGTAAAGAAACATCCAATTTTACAAAGAGTCTGGGTATCTGCAGATACTTTGTTAACTTAGTGATGTTTTCTTTTCCAACCACAAGACAATAAATAGAAGCGACCGATGAATGAGTATAGCTTAAGCAGGCAATTAATGCAGCCATAGTTTAGAGATTATATTAATACATGAAGTAACAATAATGCCAGTACTGCTACAGCACTTATTCATATATGTGATGACTCACCACGAAAAGGGGAACTTTGCGACAGAAAACTTTTCGGAAAAACTGATGAAAATAGGCAGCAAAATAAGGAAAATTATAAGAATTTCCAGCAAATTTTCGTTGTAAAATTTGATCGCCTTGATCAATTTCAACAAGTAAGGTGTCATTTAAAAGCTTAGAAAATGCTGTAACAGATGAAATGAAGAAATCAAAATTAATACAATCTTACCCTTTCGGGGTGAGCCATCACATATAAGACATCGATTGCAGAATTGCTCATAGTCAGTAGCTATGTAAGTGTACTATTAAAGACGCTCTCATGATACACGATAAATTTGTAGGGAGGAAAGGTAGTTAGTATTAAAATATTATCAGTGAAGAACATATCAAACCTCACCACTAAAATCTCAGACCTCTCATTTGCAATACTTTACTATGTAAACTTTTACTCTTTGAAAACTGCACGGAACCTCGTATTATACACGATGGATGCCCAACACAGAGACAACAAAAGTCTAGAACGTTATACCTTTACTACGCCTCAAAAAAGGTTAAAGTGTTATATATTTGATCAGACTAACGTTAAGCCGTTTACTAGTATATGAATAGGCACCAATAATTTGGAATCTAAATTAAAGAAAACATCCATTATATACAAAGAGTCCAAAGACGAACTGTTCGGTTTGTCTCAGTGTTCTATTACTATATAGAATGCTTCAAAAATAAATTAACCTTCGTCTACCCAGGCTATTTTTTGTAACACGTCTACCCAAAGGGGGTGCAACCCCCTTAATTTTTTGAACGGAACACCCTATGAGTATGATTTTGCTATCAATATACATTTAAAAGTTTCTGATCCTCTTTTATTCAACGATACTAAGATCTTAAAAATCGGCCGAGGCGTTACGTAATAACAACGTCATAATGTTCGTCTGGATCGGAAAATCGGGATTATGGCAAAAATGGCTGCCAAATCAAAATTTTGCTAAAATTTCTAAATAACGAATTTTCATCAGGTCTTTTTGCTAATGAAGAAAAACTATGATAATTCTAACATGCTCTGCAAGTTTCAGCTTCATAGCATGATTCAAAATGGCGACTTAAAATTTTCCAGGGCCTCACCTACACCCGAACTTTGACGGCCTCCCTAACCCCACCTTAAGTGGTACCTTCCTAATTTTTCATCAAAATGACCGCAACGGATGCAAAAGAGATTACCCAAATTCCTGGGGTCGGTTGCTTTAACGTTTTTGCACTCTCCACAAAGTTATACATGGTAAAGAAATCTGGATCAGGCAGGGTATAAATAATTTTATGACAGACCAAAATGGACACATAATACAGTACCAGAAAAGATACCAAACCCCTCGGTTTGTTGGGGTTTGGATAATCTGCGAATTGCGAGTTGCGAGTTGCGAGTGCGAGTGCGAGTTGCGAGTTGAGAGTTGCGAGTTGAATCTGCGAGTTGCGAGTTGCGAGTTAAATATTGCGAGTTGCGAGTTGAGAGTTGCAAGTTGATTCTTCGAGTTGCGAGTTGCATGTTAGATATTGCGAGTTGCGAGTTGAAATCTGCGAGTTGGAATTTGCGAGTTAAAAAGTGCGAGTTGCGAGTTATTTACCACTGCGAGTTAAAATCTGCGAGTTGATACTGCGAATTGCGAGTTGGCCTTTGCGAGTTAAGTTGCATTTAACATAATCATACAACATTTTCCATTGATAAGTCTAGACTTAATTGGCATAATTACAGGTTGTGGAGAGCGGTGAAATGGTTATATGCATATTGGACATTGGACATTGTTAACAAAACAAACAAGAGTTTCTATGTCTCAGACAATATATTACCCTCAAGATAGAAAAAACTAGAGTTACTTTGCCCCAGACAACAATATATCATCCTCAACATTATAAACAAACTAGAGTTACTCTGCCCCAGAAAACAATATCAACTACTACAAGTTCATGTGCCCTTGACAACAATATGAAAAATAAGATAAAACAAACTAAAAGTTTTTAAATAATATTAATAATAATAATAATAAAAATAATAATAATAATAAAACCCTTTCGGACAGAATAAGGAAAAATGAAAATATCCAAAAAATCAAATTTGCCCTCTAGCTGACACACCTTAAAATAATGTGCAGTATACTGCAGATTTGACTAATTTGATAAGATTTGATAAGATAGCAGATTTCTGATTTTTGAAGATTTAAAAAAAATAAAACATCAAAATTGCCCTCTAGCCTGAAAAACCTATGGATAACTTTTTCACACCCAGAATAAATAATAATAAAAATAAATATGTGCAAAATGTCTAATTTTAAGATGTTGTAAAAAATCAATTTTGCATTTGGGAAATCGGTCGAAAACATCTTATTTTTTATATTTTAACTTCATGGTGGTATATTTTTGTCTGTGCGACAAAACTCTAGTTTGTTTTCATCTGGAGGGCGATATTAATTTTGTTGTCCGGAGCATAGTATCACTAGAAACCTTTTTTGATGCTAGCAATTCTGCCAGACATCCCGGCCAGACAGTAGCTGCAAAGTGTCATCTCGATGATGCACAATATTATTGAAAGGCGAGCTGAGGTGATAGGGTTTTACGATTTAGTGTCATAACAGTTTTTTTATACAATTTCAATATCGGTGCATTCAATATTTTATCACTAGTAGCGGCCATAATCTGGGAAATGTTCTCCTTTCAAAAATGCAGGTCGGGTTCAGAGCACATCACAGCACAACTGCTATCTTTCCAACTCCTTGGACAAAGGGAATGAAATGTGTCTGATAGCCCTGTACATTGACATAATGGCCTCTATCCATACTTTCTGAGTGCATGGAAGACTACTAAGCAGTTTCACAGGGTTCTATCCTAGGCCCTCTCCTTTTCTCAATTTTCATAGATGATTTGAGTGGTCAGTGCGAAAACTAACTCTATCTGTACACAGATGACTCAACTCTGTTCTGTAAATAAATCCACAAATGACCCAAGGCAATAACAGCTAGCCTAAAGAGAGACTTGGATAACTTTGTTAATCTGGGCAGACAATTAATGGCACATGAAATTTGATCCATTTAGTAAAACCATGACTATATCCAGGAAAAGAATCCCAAGCAGGCTTGATCCTTGGCATATCTCCATCAACAGTAAACTGACTTGGATCAAAGACTGGTCAGAAACTGAATGACCGACAGGGATTTGCCTGTAAAGGTACAAGTGCGAAGTATGATGGAGTCACTGATGGACTCGATTGGTATAATTTTAATATCTCATCGCTTCACCTGCAGTCCGCTACAAAATGCACGCTAGAAAATGCCCTATGGACCTGAGAGCACTTCTTCCACAGTCCTGCATTGTGAGCAGTACCAGTCTCGAGAGCGGTTTCCACTGGTCGTACTCCAGGGGGAGAGAGGTGGGGGTCTTTAAAAATTGTACGGGGATGCTCAAAGTAGACTTCAGAATTTTGACCATCTCTACACCTCAAAAAGCGTGATTTTGTGATCAATCTCATACAATTTTTCTAGAAAAAGCATCCAATTTGGGGGAAATTGGGTGCATTGGGTCTGTGACAAAAACCCACCCATCAGTATACCAAATATTACAAAATGCATCCCATAGTCTTTGAGCATCCCCGTATACCATTTCAGTAAGAACCCCCCTGGGGTCGTACTTTCATTCACACAGGCTCTGTCCCTGCTCTCCAGTCTCCCCTCTTGCTGTGAACCATATCATAGTTCAACACTCCCCATGGTAATTTTTAATTTTAGTATTTTCATTCCTCATGGGCTATTGTTTAACTCAGCATTTGATTAGAATAGATTGGTTTTATCTTGAAGGTGATATATTTGAGCACAGTAACTCTAGCTTGTTTTTATGTTGAGGGCATAGATTTACAGGGGAGATACATGACACGCCTTCTTTTTAATTCCGGCATGGAGACAAAATTGGGGTATTCGGGTTTTTGCGGACAGCTTGCCGATGATACAGTATTAATGCGCGAATATTGAAACACGCACCCACTACTTTAGTGCAGGTTGGCATATCATTCATGTGAAGTATTATTTGCGCAGGTTGTCTCTACGCGTAACCAAATCTCAGTACTCGGAGTTGATTTTGCCGGGAGTGGACTCTGATTACCCCCAATTTGAGCTCCATGGCTGACGACGCAATTACACGGGCTGGTATACAAAGCCTGGTATTTCCCCTTTAAATCTACGGTTGAGGGTGATATATTGTTGTCTGGGGCACAGTGAATCCTGTTTGTTTTTAACTTCTTGTGATATATATTGTTGTCTGGGACACAGTAACTCTAGTTTGTTTTGTAAATTTGATTGTCCAATGTCCAATATGGATATCCACAACCTGCAATTAAGCCAATATTATTACAAGACTTATCAACGAAAAATTGTTGTATGATATATGCTAATAGTGTGCAACTTAACTTGCAAAGGCCAACTCGCAACTCGCAGTATTAACTCGCAGATTTGAACTCGCAGTGGTAAATAACTCGCAACTCGCACTTTTTAACTCGCAAATTCCAACTCGCAACTCGCAATATTTAACTCGCAGATTCAATTCGCAACTCTCAACTCGCAACTCGCAATATTTAACTCGCAACTCGCAACTCGCAATATTTAACTCGCAACTCGCAGATTCAACTCGCAACTCGCAACTTGCAACTCGAACTCGCAACTCGCAACTCGCAATATTTAACTCGCAACTCGCAGATTCAACTCGCAACTCGCAACTTGCAACTCGCACTCGCACTCGCAACTCGCAACTCTCAACTCGCAACTCGCAAAATACCTTGACCCGTTTGTTGTCTACATATTTTGCCCTGTTTGAAACTAGTTTTAAAACATTTTTGATTTTTATTTAAGCACATTTCTTCTACAATTGACATGCATGCCATTTGGAGGAGAAAATCATTGCCCGAATAACCTAAATGTTTAAGTAACATTATGACTGGGAGGAATGTTGAACTGTCAACTTCATTTGTGACATTGACAAGTTATCAATTGACACAAAAGGCAACGCAAACTTTAATTTCGAGGAAC
>JXSR01S005351.1:58129-69281 GCA_000969725.1 Ophiothrix spiculata | reverse complement strand
TTTGGCACTTAACTTAAGATACATTCTCTTTATTGATTATGATTATTCTTATTCTGAGGTATCCGGCTTGAATCCGGCCTTTATACTTCAAAAAAGAATATAAATTCTTTAAAAGCGGATCACTCTATTGGCAACCATTGTTTTGATCAAATCAATTTTTCCTAAAAACATTTAACTCTTCTAAATAAGACCAAGGAGTAGTTCTAAAATTGTTTGAATCAGATTATTGGTATTGGTGATCTCTTATTATCGAATGATGATTGAGAAGAGATTGAATCATTGTTACACCAGTTTTCATTGCTACACTGCAAATGTAATGTTTAGAGATTAAACACTTACGAAAAGCTAAACGTGATTTATTCCTAAACACCCCTAAACACGTTTAGCATCTAAACGTGTTTAGCAATTCGACATGTGTCAATAGTCTGGACAAAATAGTGTTTAGATTTGTGTTTAGGATTTAAACACCTAATTTACAGTGTAGGTGCAATTCAAACACACGAAACTCGATGCAATGGGTTTTCGCAAGTCTTGAAAAACTCACAAACATTAGTCTAGGAGATCTACAGCCATTATAGGATTTGAACCCTGAAAGTACTTTAAGCTTAGAACAGGGTCATTAATTAATAGCATAGCCTCTATACCTGATTAAACGCCTCCTATCTCAGGAAAGCTTAAATATATCACTCCGCTGTTACAAGTTAATAAACAACAAAACATATGAAATTGTAAAGGAATTAAGGTAGTAAACATACAGAGTTGACAACATTTATATCGTAAGCCAATGTGGATCACAGACGTCAGGTAAATAGTATTTCAAATTATTATATCACCCAATTAAGCTTATCAGATGACTTTTGCTAGAAATTATACTTTGTTTTGATAACACTCCAAATAAGATTGTAAAAATTAAAAGCAACAGAGATGAAAAGAGATGACTTTACGATAATAAGGTCTGAACATTCAGAGCGTTTTTAAGACAATAATATTAGAAACTTTTTGAAATATTCAGAGTGTTTATAATATAATAATATTGTATCAAATTGATGTGACTTCATTGCATTCTAAACTAAATTGAAAGTAGTTGTTAAACACGTGTTTATAGTAATTTTTTCTTTGCGGTTTGTTTGTTTGTTTTGATTGATTAACCATTCGGTCAATATTTCTTATTTACTTGACAGCTCGTTGAGTGAACACATACGGATTTTAAATTTAACCAAAATTACCAAAGCATTCCATTATGCATTCTGTTCTATATATTATAGAATCATGATTATACATTATCAAAATATACATTTTTCAAGGAAGAATAAGAAGCTATTCACGTCATATTTGAGTATTGTTAAGTACTTTATCAATATCAACTGGACTTCATCAAGTGGTGGTAGTTTGTTCGTAAATGGTCCCATGCCGTATTTGTGATTTGTATCAAATACACTGGCCATTTAAAGTATTTCCGCACTAACACATTATTCAACCATATCTCACAAGGCGTTTGTAAGGAAAGGGAGGGGCAACAACATAAATGGGTCGAAAGACGTGATTTTTAGGTCAAATTTGATTTGACAACACCTGGGTCAAGGTCACTTCACTATTCAAGTTGAGTGGTCATATGGAATGTGTATATGTAATAGAGTGACAAGCAGACGATTAAATGTCCTGGTCACGATTGACTGCGCCAAGAAAATGCTTGGAAGCAAACGAAAAATGATCCTTCAAGGCCCCACCAGTTTACCAAAATAGGGCTGTGATGAATGTGGAATGTTTTGTGACGGTATATGACAGATTGAAAACCTCCTAAAACCTTTTAAAATGTCATATACCGCCAGGGACCATTCCACTTTTACCCTGGGCCCATATTTTTTTAAACTGGGAGGCGTTGAAGGATCATTTTTCGTTTGCTTCCAAGCATTATCTTGGCGAAGTCAAGCGTGACCAGGACATTTTATCGCCTGCTTGTCACTCTATTACATATACACATTCCATATGACCACTCAACTTGAGTGGTGAAGTGACCTTGACCCAGGTGTTGTCGAATAAAATTTAACCTAAAAATCACGTTTTTCGACCCATTTGTGTTGTTGCCCCTCCCTGTACGTGAGGGGGTTGATCCCATTCGGAGCTCAATTTTACACTTAACTAGATTACCTATCAGATCTGACCAAAAGCAACATAAGTTTCCAGATAGTTTCCTTATAAACGCCTTGTAAGATATGGCTGAATAATGTGTTAGTGCAGAAATACATTAAATGGCTAGTGTATCATTTGTAACTCCAGATATAGCTAAAAAATATGTTAAGTGTAATATACGAATTTTATTTTAAAAGAATTATATGAATATTGTTTAATGAACATAAGATGAGAATAAATAATATTGAATTTCTTCAAAATCAAGCTTATTGTCGGTTAAAACATTAGTTATGTTTGTCTAGTGTTTCTGATCATGTTAATTAATTGGCCACAAAGTCGGACGACATCAGTCTACAAGTAGCCATTTGGTGGTTTACCCTCAAAAAGTAAAATACACGATTGTTTGAGTGCATTCTTTCATAACTACTACCAAAGGATAATAAGATGCACATTTTTGTTGAAACTTTGTGCTCTTGGTGACGCTGTTCTGGCTAGATTGAATCTGACCCGTTTATTCTAATAATGTATCAGAAATGATCAGAAGTAAACTTTGTGACGTCTGGTGGGGTACATGACGGTAAAAGGAGAGAAACCAACTTTCACTGTTTTGTTGTTGTTTTGTATTATTGTACCAAGTAGTTTAGAATTTGATGTGTACCTTAATCTTAATTATGATTTTCCTTTGGACTGCAAAATGTAAATTTGTAATGCCTACATGTACTTGAGAAACAAAATAGAATGACAGCAACTATTGATATGATATGAAAATACACTGTTGAATTAGAGCAAACATTGTTATAAAATAAAATAAAACTCCTGTCAACAGATGTCATGAAAATAAATGGTTTCATTACTACCCACAATGTAGCAATGGGAACCGGTTATAAAAACGATATAACTAGAGGTACATGAAAGTAACTAAAGCCTAATGATATACAAATATTGACTGCTCATTACCCTGAAGTGATCTTGACACTATATGCTATTTCCCGAGACCGAAGGTCGAGGGAAATAGTCTGATAATCTCAAGATCACTATTTGTCATTTTTGTCACACATTTGTTTTAAATACAGACTTTGGTCTAAGAGGCAATAGCAAAAGACTATTGACTGACTCAAATCCTGCCAATCGATAGTAATACGAGCCTCTCATTTATTTTTATTTCAAAATAATCAAGTTCCTATAGATCGTGGACAAGCATTGAAGCCGGAGTTGAGGCACAATATTTACTCAGTAGCATTTCATGATATCCAAAAGAAATCAGATAAACAAAATTCTCAAATATAATGACAAATCTTTTTTGTGGTGTAGCATTGTAAGAGGCTCTAGTTGCCATAGGCTGTGATTTATAGCTTGACACCCCTGCTTAAAAGCAACAGAGATGAAAAGAGATGACTTTACACTGTATGTCGATGACTCCTTTGGCACTTAACTTAAGATACATTCTCTTTATTAATATCAGCAGAGGAGAATGTAAAAATATTACACTGACATTGTCATACACGTGCTAAATGTCAACGGTCGAAAATGAACGTCCCAAATACTTTTTTTAAGGGAAATCGATGGAGATTTCAAATCATCAAGCAAATCCCTTAAAAATAAAAACAGTTCCTATAGATCATGGACGCGATTGTTGAATCTCTTTTCTAAGTAGCATTTTCATGCATCCCAGAGGTTGAAATCAGACAAACAAGTCCTGGAATATTTTGACAAATCTTTTGTTGTTTAGCACTATAAGAGGCTCTCAATGCCATTGGCAGTGATTTATATTTTGACATCAAACCATTATCCCTGCTTATAAAGCAACAGAGATGACTTTACACGTCGTGACTCCCTCGATAATTACATAAAAATACATTCTCTTGATTAATATCAGTGGTTAGAAGGAGGAGAATGCAGTGATAAATTATTACACGGACATTGATATACTCGTGCTAAACGTCAACGGTCCATAGGACAAAATGTATGTTTTCCTTTGGATATAAAATAATATGTATGAAAATGTCAATGCATAACATACATACTAAATTAGCTCCAGAACCAAAGGTGCTGACAAATGATTTGCCTAACATTTTTGTTGTAAAAAAAATCTACTACAAGGTTGTAACATTGCAAAAAATGTAGTTTAATTTGTAAAAATTTTGACCCTTTTTTTTTGCATGAATAATGAGCAAACCAGCAGTTACATCATTCAAATGAGGCTTTAAAAAACACAAAGGTCGGTCTTTACTTACTGCTAAATATTTTTCTGGTCCTCGACTCACGTGCTAAATGTCAACGGTCGAAAATGAACGTTCCAAATACTGTTTTTTAAGGAAAATTGATGGAGATTTCAAATCATCAAGCCTATCCCATAAAAATAAAAACAATTCCTATAGATCATGGACGCGATTGTTGAATCTCTTTTCTACATAGCATTTTCATGCATCCCAGAGGTTGAAATCAGACAAACAAGTCCTGGAATATTATGACAAATCTTTTGTTGTTTAGCACTATAAGAGGCTCTCGTTGCCATTGGCAGTGATTTATAGTTTGACATGAAACTATTATCCCTGCTTATAAAGCAACAGAGATGACTTTACACGGCGTGACTCCCTCGACAATTACATAAAAATACATTCTCTTGATTAATATCAGCGGTTAGATGGAGGAGAATGCAGTGATAAAATATTACACGGACATTGATATACTCGTGCTAAATGTCAACGGCCAAAGGACAAAATTTATGTATTCCTTGGGATATAAAATAATATGTATGAAAATGCCAATGCATTTAACATACTAAATTAGCTACAGAACCAATGGGGCTGACAAATAGATTTGCCTAACATTTGTGTTGTGAGCAGATGTAAAAAAACATCTACTACTACTACTAGGTTGTAACATTGCAAAAATGTAGTTTATTTTGTAAGAATGTTGACTAGTATTTTATTTTGCATGCATATTGAGCAAACCTGCAGTTACATCATTCAAATGAGGCTATAAAACACAAAGGTTGGTCTTTACTTACTACAAAATATTTTTCTGGTCCTTGACTCGACTCATTGTTCCTTAAGTATAATTATGGGCTAGGAGTATTAACCGTGGAGGTGACCATAGATTTTGAGGTGACTAAGCACAATAGATGTGATACCGTATTTCACATCCAACGTGTTGTATTATGTCCATATATTTCATTTCTTTTTGCCTATCCGATCTTTTCTGCATGTTAACTTTTGTCTTTCTTTCCTAATAACCGACATAACTCGTAATTTCTCCTCTTTAAACAGTTGCCTATAGAAATATACTGAGAGGGCAATAAAAGTGGTTGACAACAAACAAGAAGGTAGATCCAAAAGACGGATCAAGGTTTGGGACAGCTTTGAGTCTATAGTTTTTACATAACAATATCGCATACAAAATGGCTTCAAAATGGTCAGTGTCTGATTTCAGAAAATTCAGCTTCAAGAGGGTAGGAGATGCTGGCTTCCACTGCAGTCTTGATCCGATATTTTTAATAGTCTCTCACGTAAAACAAATGTAATATAAAATTTAAAAATAACACACAAGTATTTCATATATAGCATTAACAATACATTTGTAAGAAATTTTTATTTGATAACAAATTCTCGACTATGTAATAATGGTATCTGACGCCATTAAGAATTGTAAAATCAAGGGAATTTCAGAAGGCATAACTATAGACAACATTTTTAAGTTCAATTTTACGGTGGTGCTTTTATCGTCATGCATGTAATTGCTCAGCAATGCTATTTGAGTCCTGAGTATCACATAAGTATCACATAATTTATTCAAGGTTTTCAAAGTCAGTGAAGACACTTCACATACTTATGAAAAATGTGAAATATTTAACAACACCAAAATTAAAGTTTCATAGGAAGAATACACCGAAAATAATGATGGAAACCGATTCTGCTTTCACTGATCAGTAGCCAAGCGCAATAGAGAGACATTCTTTTAGTCTTGTAATGGATATATGGAACCGTTTATTGCCAGTCATTTAATACCAAACTGATAGACGTGTCTTTTCTCAGGTTTGTCTAACTCAAAACTCTTCAGCAAACATTTATATTGACAAAAGGAAAGCACGGGGAAGCAGTTTATTGCCAGGATAAAATGAATCGGGTGAGCTCAGATTTATATCCAACCACCTTGTTAATTTCCGTCAAGAATCATTGTAGGTTTGCATTTTATTGCATATCCACTCACTGTTGGATAGTATATTGTCAGCAAAATTTGTCTAATTCATATCGGTACATGGTACGCACCAAAAATATACGACAGGTTGAATGACGATTATATTTTTAAATTCTTAATGAATAAACACGTTAGCAAACAATAAATTCATATTATATCTTCATGGTTAACCACTTTCTTTAATCTCAACTATAACATTGTGTGACCCATTTATCATAACCATTTCTCTGTGTGGACCTGTAAATTGAAGGAGTCTAGAACAAAATGATGGCAAAGGAAATTTAAAGTATATAATTATCCATTTTGATTTATATCACAATGAGAACTTGTTTTTATGAGATCGTTATTCCAAAGATTTTAAAGTAAGTTTACTCACAAGACATTTCAGAATCTAAAACCTTTTGCGCAAAAAGCTTCAAAACACTGCTCAGAGTAAATGCGCATGCGTATTGCGGTACATACCAACTCGGAAACTAGCGCGTACTGGTACGCATGGACGGCGCGTGGACCAGACACCTTAAAAAGCAAATTTTCCGTAGGCAGCACAACCAGACTATCGTCAATATACACCTGTATAATTTAAGACTGATTAAGCATGCTTAATTGATGCATTTTTGTCAAACTGCGCAGCTTCTTTGGTCAGTGGAGTGTGATAAGCAGTGATCACCGGATGGCTGTGACCATACGATAGACCTTTTCAAAATCCATTCGGAAATCTCCGGAACATTGATCACATGGCCATTTTTTCAACCAATCACGTACAAGCTCATTAGTATGCACGACTCAGGCAAAATTTTGTAAACAAAAAAGTCCGAAAAATTACTCGCATTTCAGTGCAATAAAAGTGAAAAATAAATAGAACCAGACCCATACAATGTTAAATACATTAATTCTGAACAACTTTTGGCCGATGGCACCATAAGCTCACCGACATAAAGAGTGAAATTTCCATTTGAAATCGGCTGATCTGCGCTGATTAAGCTTAATACATGAAGTTGCATCAGGGCGATCAAACTGAAAGTGACTCTGTAGCGCTGACGCTAATTCCAAGTTCGAATTCGTACGCAACCAGTTAACGAGAACGCGAACTTAACATTCTGGCTATTGTGTTGAAGAGTCACTTTTTCTTTCGGCAATTGCCGGAAAGTGTAAAATCAGCTTCGGAAATTCTCGGATAGTCGTGTTTTGAAAAGGTCTATTGGCTGTGGTATTCGGCATAATTGTAATTTTCATCTTACAATAATTGTTTATAATGCAACCATCAAGGATGACCCATGAGTTATTCGGGATGGATGATTGCCCAGTCCTAAATTTTATGCTAAGTATTTTCATGCATCTTGAAAACGACAAACAATATTAGGAACCGACAACAAATAATATCATTTATATAAAGGGAATGCTTAAGATTTCATCTTTTCAAGCCATGCCAGGGAAACGATGCCAAAACATTATTATTGGGTGAGATAGCTTGCCATACAAAACAATGAAAAATTTATGACAGTTGACCTGTTTGATGTCACGTAACATGTAATAAATAGACCCTGCTAATTTCCATCTATAGATTAGCATTTTGAAAAACTGCATAAAAGTCTGGCCGTGCATGTAAAAAATTCACAATTATCTTGGAATGTTTTTTTATTCTAATTTCGAAAAATTCACACTTGAATCTTGATGACGCTTTTATCAGTTATTGGTCCAAAAAGTTCTCCTTGTTCAAGACTATTTAATACCAAAACAAGTTCTTTGTCACAATCTGTCAGCTACTGCTCATCAACCAAATATCAGCCATACATGTACAAGAATAATTATACAACTAGAAAAAATACCACACAAAAATTGACATGTTTGTACACTATTCTCAAAGTTGGTATTAACAAAGCCTGTGTATTAGACCCAAATCTCCCTCACTTAAATATAATACATTAGGGCGAAGAGTATTAAGTTTAGAATATTGTACTGATTGCATGTCGTAAGTTAACTATCTTGTTAGATATATTGCCAAAGTAATATAGCCTTAGATGAATTCCTTTGCAAGCATTTTCGGCTTTGCAAGCATTTCTGGCGACTGATTCAATTATAAATGTTTGTTCTGATTTAGCATTTGTTTGAAGATATTGTACCTACCGGATGAATACGGTAGTCACTATTTTGATATGATTTAATGCAATTTAAAATAGAGGATTTAGAAGCCTTATGCTAGTTACAGTAGGGGAATTTCTTTTAATTGGTATGGCTATTTGCATTTCAAAGTTTCTGTTTGTTGTAATTTGTTCATTCAATACTTGAATATTATCAAAAAAATAGCTTAAGGTTGTTGTTTTTGATAAACGAATTGCAAATTACAGACTCTATAAAAATATTTATGAACTCTCTATCAATAATGGTGACCCATGTTAGGCTAGCCTTGATTCAAGGCTATTTTGGCAATTTCTTTCATTCTTATTGAATATTATACACAAGTCTCAGACATCAACCCTCTGATATCTAGTTGAACCCAATTGGCAACCAAAATAGGCCTACTAATAATTTACCCCTATCTGGTCTATTTATATCACAAATCACAGATGTGGTCTCATATCAAGATTCTCCCTTCCCTTCAAAACATGAAATTGGACTTAGGGATTTGCCAGTCAGAATTAGGGAATGACCATTCATGTGGTTTAATCACAAATGCAACAGCATTATGTTTATAGCATGGTTTATTGAGGGTTATGTATGAAAAATGTACAAGCTGAGAATATCAAGCTTTGGACGTGTAGATTTTTGTTTATTTGGGTTGATTTGAAAACAACTACTAGTATTATTATTAGAAAAAGAAGCTCATCAGACAATTACGAAGAAAGGACAGGATAAGTGAAATTTGCAGATCATAGACTTGCAGCTAGTCTATGTTAGGCGAGTATTTCATTGAGATAATTTTGGTAGAAGCTACGAACACTTTTTACTCCGACAGTCACGTGAAATATTAATTTTTATTGACTAACCAAATTTTAAGGGGGCAAAAGAAATAAAGGTTGTTGTATTACTGACATAATCGAATCATAATCACCTTGAACTTGATGAACTGAAAAAGTAAATATTTTCATGGAAATTGACATAGAGTAGTTACTTTTTAGAGCCTGTTTCTTTTAAGCAATTTGGATGAAAATTTATAGTCATATACTAGTATGTCTATGTGATCCGCCATATTGAAAGGTACTTTTAAGGGACTGGTCTAAGTTCTTCCCACTTATTTTTTACCAACATATATTTTACTTTAATCGATAGAACATGTTTATAGTAATATAACCTACAAGTAGTTTTCCATGATTTTGAGGAATATTGGAGAAAATTGCAATTCTTTGCCTACTTTAATATTTGTATAACAGTTTTTCTAGTTTGAAAACTTAAAAAAAATCTTGTTTCAACACCTGTGATGGCCAAACAAATTACTTTTAATATGTATTAAATAATATCTAGGAGCTTTGTTTGATCTTTTATCTGGTAAATCCATCTTAGGTACAAATTTAGGATTTAGGAAACACCACCATCAAGAACGATATATTGCAAATTAGTTCTCTCTCAATTTTTGCTTTTTTTTTTTGGATTTTACTATACTTTTTAGCTATATTTAAGAGTTTTTAATTCTAGGTGGAATCTATGCTAGTCCCTTTAAGGTTGGCATAGTAAATTACGAGATTCGGGCAATTGAAGCTGTGCATAGACAAAATCATGTCCAAGGTCGAATTTCTAATTTCATCAGAAACGTTACCTTTGAATCGTATTATATCATGTTAATCAGGTTTCAACATCCAAAACATCAGAAAAAATCTGTTAAAAATAAGATAAAATTCCTCCCTCCATTCCAAATTTACTCAGTACAAAAACTTTAAACTCGATTTTCTCAGAACTATAATTTTCCGAACCAGTTCGATGCCTTTTACCAGTTTGGATGTAACTTTGTGGCAATAACCAAAAGCAAGGTGTCATTTTAAAGCTTAAATTATGATTTCAGATGTTTGATACGCATCAGCTATTGTTCTAAATACGTGACCAAGAACCGATATTAATACTTCGTCAAGTTAAAAAATAAGTTTAGCTTGTTTCATGGTTTTGGTGAAAAGCTGTAATTTAATGTAGTAATGTGTTGCACCTTTGTCACAGTTCATTTCGTCTGAATGCGTAATGTTTCATGACAGATGCAAATTAGCAATATTTTGATATATACAAACGTTTTCAAGAGCGAAATAAATTAAAATTAAGATTGAAACATTAAGATTAAGATTAAACAATTTGAATTTTTGATTCAGTTGCTCTTGATACTGAGTAATGTGAAAATACCATGTACTTATATCGGAAAAGGTATACTTTAGGTCCCATCAAAAACTATACCCTAACCCTAACCCTAAACCCTAACCCTAAAACTAACCCTAACCCTAATCCTACACCCTAACCCTAACCCTAACACTAACCCTAAACCCTAACCCTAAAATTATGGATGGGACCTAAAGTACACTTGGTCCCTTATATCAAGTAGCCTTTATCCAATTATCAGTAAGAAACGTACTCAATAAAAAATGTTACCATTTACATCACAAAAAATATCATTAAAGTGCAAACATGTTTAGATAGTCGAAATATGTTCATAATGTAAGATGAAACTATTTCAATTACTTCAAGAGGAATAATATCGATGAAAAGATTAAATTTTATATTTACAAAGACTTGGACAAAGAGTAGTTATTTATATATGAAATAATGTAAGGTTGGATTTTTAAAAAATGGACGAACAAATGTAAAAGCTTATCTGTAGTTAATCTGAGTAGAAATTCAAGCAAATAAAAGT
>JXSR01S005350.1:19299-30449 GCA_000969725.1 Ophiothrix spiculata | reverse complement strand
CCCCACTCCCCGCTGGGTTTGTGTAATAGAGTACGTTATATTATGTGATGACTCACTTTGCGACAAAACACTTTTCAAGATACGGGTGAAAATAGTCAGCAAAAAATACAGAAAATAAAAAGAATTTCTAGCAGATTTTCTGTTGTTAAATTTGACCACCTTAATCAATTTCAAAAAGTAAGGTGTCATTTTAAAGCTTAGAAAATGTTGCAACAGATAAAATGAAAAACTCAAAATTGATATCATCTCCAAAGTCCCCTCCCCCTTTCGGGATGAGCCATCACATATATAATCACCTATAATATCACGGGCCAATAATTTGTGAAGTAAATTACCGTTGCATAGTAACTGACAACAAATCAAGCTATTTTCTTTGGACAATTGGTTTCAAAACACATTTTTGGTGATTTTTATCACTCTTTCTAATAGTCAACGTATTGAATACAATTAAAATTATTTTTTCGATCATGCCAACCGACGATGTACGTCATAAACCCTTAAGTATATTTGTTCAAAACCGCTGCCAAACACTCCAAAATGAAGGACAATCAGATTATTGTATTAATGTTTTCTGACGATATAAACATTTTGGTATAACATAATTTTGATTTGAACTTCATTCTGAATTGACGGCTCCAAATGCAGTGAGTTAATTAGGGTGAACAAATGGATAGTGAATTCAGACGATGTTTATAATAAAACTGCTTTCCCGGGACTGCTTTTTGTAATGTATTTGAAGCAAAGATACCAGCAATAACATCATATCAATCACAACCAGATGTAAATGATCTATTTTAGTATCCATATGTGTGATCCAATTAACATCACCTTCCCTAAACTCACTACATGTTTGTTAATGCGCATGTTTCATGAAGTTGCAATCGTGCCAATGCCACACAAACGCTACACACACTGACGACATAACAAGTAAATTACTATTCCAGACAGGATGATCACTAGTTGATGATTTAAAAGGTCTCATCTTGTAACTTGACAACAAACCAAGTAGTATACCAGTGTGCTCTCTGTCTAAAGCTTTATGGAATATGAGCCATCCGCGGGATTTACATACCATGATGCATTTGGATATATATATACACCCTACTGAGAAACACTCGTCGTTGAACTTTTAATATTGTAATGGATATTTGCAAAGCTGTTTTTATCCGGTAAGGTTTCATTAAAACTAGTTAATTAAATAAACCTTTTGGTCACATACAGTGATAATGTAAAATGAGATTAAAAAGGTGACATAGAGAGAGAGCAATCTAAAAAAGAAAAGGAAAAAATGAAATACAAAAAAGAAGTAAAAAATTAGAATGCGTCTTTAACTTAGATGGCCGGATATATTTTTTGTAATTCTGTGATTTTAGGTTTTGTTGAGTTCAAAGAACTTACGTATATAGATTTTATTTTTTGTTAAAATATTTAAGCGCTAGTTTTGCGATTCTTTTTCTTTCATGTTATTTCTCGTAATATTATAGTTCAAAAGACTACAACCTGCAACAATCTTTTCGTCCAGGAACATTAACACGTCCTAATAAACATCTCATCGTATGTTGCAAACTTTGGGACATTTTCATTAAAACATGTTCACAATATTGATTTCAGCTTTTTCGGGCTGTCCATCCCAAACCAGCCATAAATGCAACCATTTGTCATTTTCTTTTCTTACATACTTGCAAGGATTAAGGATTAAAATGACACTTTAATGAACGTCACTCAATTTCTAAAAGTCAGGTTATGGTCTGTCAAAAGTTGTCAAGGAGTATTAGCGAAATTAAATTGCTAGCAAATATTTCTTGTTTACAGTAACTGAAATAAACGCGTCCAAAGATCAATAAGCCCTATATTTTCTGTTGATTGTCCTCAAAACATGAAGATATTTCCGATCATTTTCTTGAAATGAAACTTTGCTGGTGTTTTGAAGTGGACATAAGGATTGTGAATATGTCAAAAAATCACGTATTTTTTCACCTGTAGCGAAAAAAGAAGTTTGTTGCATTTACGGCTCGTTTATAATAAATATTATGTTGTTAATATTTACTGACAAATAAATATTAACAACATAAAAGACTGATCAAAAAATGATCCAATAAAATTGTGCACTTACGTGGACACTTAATACCTGTTCCCCTATGTATGCCAGGTCGGAACTCAAGTTGAAAAGACATGTAACACCAGACCCGTATAGCCGGGATTTTTTCAAGGGGGTGCGGATTTTCAAAAAGTGGACCTTTTGTGGAGGTATAATTTTCGTTTTGGTCGACCCTAAACTAATTTAATTGGTTTTGGCAAAGTGACAAGCAAATAAAAAAGTAATTTTGGAAGTATTTTATAAAGAAAAGACCAACATTTGTGTACCGCCGCGGTAAAAGGGCCCAGTTGTTGACTCCTACATGTTGCTCATTGTAGCATATCTGATGTATACAAATACCATACATTAGATATGCTACAAGGAGCAACATGTACGAGCCGACAACTGGACCCTTTTGCCGCGGCGGTACACATTTACGTGTTTTGGTGCTTTGAGTGTTCACTTTGTCGACATTTTGGGAATTTTTGTGGACCATTTTTGTACATTGTCAAATTTGGGGATGCGTTGCACCCACCGGAAACAGGAAAATGGTGTTTATTAGGTCACATGCATCCAACTTTCAACACATACATGATAAAATAAAATTGTACTCTCTTCTGTGACCTGTGCACTTTGATTGACATTCTTTTATGTATATATATGCTCATACATATGCCTGGATTTATGTCTTGATACCACCACACGACCATTATTCTTCCATTGACTGCACACTGAATTTCATGACTGATCAAGTATTGATAATTGATACTGTTTTATGTGAAACTGGGTTTCTGTAACGTTAACAGAAACTGCAACTCACTTGTAAATGCGATTACCTCTTGCAGCTGATTTGCAGAGCCTTTCGGCATTATTTGTAACCGTCAATATTTATGGATATCCTGTTTATGACATTTGCTAGGGGACCCTCTTTCTTTGTTAGCTGACAATTAACACATTCCTTTATCACATCAACCTCTCATATTTGCATATTACTACATATTTCGTTTGTACTGTGTATATGTGTAAACAGACTGGAGGCCTCGTTTTGTTCAGAGGCCGGGATGGGGAGTACCATGGCCTTCATATTATGAGCTTTTGCTGCTGATTATTTACATGAATATTTGGCACGACAATGTATAAAAGAAAACGATAGGAATTGATGTTTATAACCAATTAAAGCGTGATAAACCAGCATTCCAATTCATACACGCGAGATAGTAATATAATCACATGTAGAAAAATATAAATATTGAACGAAGAAATTTCATAGAGCAGTCAGATATCGTAAAATATGACCTTGCTATCCAAATGTTTGTGTTACGTTTTATGAGTAATCCATCTAGGGCTGTCAAAAACACTCACGCATATAATAGCCAAACACAGCGTAATACATGACTGAATTTAGAATTTCCAAAGATATCCATTCTATATGAGCTTTATATCACCGACTTGTTTCAATAGACAGAAAATGGTGTTTATTACGGTGGTATCCGTTTGTCAATGAGATAAAGTCGTCATTGTTCCATGGATCATGTGACCCTGCTGACAATGTTGTTCCGTTATGCTCTGTCCTGTCACCTGAGCACTTTGATGGATATAATTATGTAAATGCCTATTATGTCTTTGATGTTATCATCCTAAGAATATGATTTTGTCTCCAACATTTCCTGTGACATTTATAAAAGAGTGTCTTCATTATTTTTTTCTTAACTAATGGACGTTGTTGACTTTTATGCCTAATGTTTGAGTATAAAGAATCGCAAAGAAACTTTTAAATCTAAACATTGAACGGTTGAGTATTTCCACATCAATGTAAATGTGTGTATTGACATTTGTGATGACGAGTTTAGATTGAGCTCCATATTTCTGGTTGCACGCTTTTGATGATAAAACATTGACAAAGCGGGATAATCCAGTACTTGGATAATCATTTTGTTTTGAGGAGGTCGTTACCTATTCGTATATTGGTAGCAAATGCATGCACCAAGAGCTCCGTGTATAAAATAAAACGAGCTTTAACTAACTAACCGCAGGAATATTCTATATTTAATATTCAAAATCCTTGAAAAATTAAATTCACATTTAGGTCACTGATTAAAAGATCTGCAAAATAGTATTCGTATAACAGTAATAAATAGCAAAACCTAGGACATTCGTTGACCCTGTACACTTTTTCAAACTACAGTGCTGTTATATATGTGATGACTTATCCCGAAAGGAGGGGACTTTGCGACAGAACACTTTTCAAGGAAAAAATGAACTTAGGACCCAATGGAAATAAGCTCTTGTGGCTTTTTGGGCTATCCTTGGTCTTATCAACGTACTTTCTCTTTTCTTGTTTGTTTTTAAATATTTTACTGTTCTTTAATAATGTATATATGTATCGTAAGCGCCTTTTAATGTTGTATGTTGATGGACTGAATAAATATGAAATGAAATGATGAAGGCAGCAAAACATTTTAAAGCTTAGAAAATGTTGTAATAGATGAGATGATAAAATCAAAATTGATATCATCTGCAAAGTCCCCCTTTTCGGGGTGAGCCATCACATATATATTCTTTCCATATTACCTTCCTGATTCTTTCGCGTAGCATGAAAACAGTGCAGATTAAGAGCACTAACTTTCGCTTAGTAGTAGTATATAGTAGGCAATACTGAAATAAATATTTTCTTATATTACAAAAAAGGTACATATTCGGGGACATATGTATCTTGGTAAATTTATATTTATATATATGACTAATAGTATAGTTGTGGGTGGTTATGGTTGCATTGGTGAACAAATTATACAAAAGAATGTAATACCAGCAAATCACCTAAAACCTGTCTGAAGAGACATTTGATCATAGCATTTTACACAACATGGGCTGTTTTTACAAAATGCTTGATAAAATGAAATTAAAAAGAGGCTCATTATTTTATAACAACTGCAGTTCATAAGAACAGAAGAGAAGAAGAGTCGCAGAAAATGTCTTTTGGATATATTGATAAAATGCCTGATACTCTCTGATGTAAACTAAATTTCAATCTCCAAAACTTGTTTATGCTCCATTGTTTGTCTTTCGTTACACGTCGGCGTAATACAGAATAATTAATGTAATTTCCATTTGCTTAACAACGTCTTCGTTTGCCAAACGTGATCACTCATTGAAATTAAGATAAGTAAAAGCTTGATAATAAATGGATAAGAATTTAATTTCACAATCATTAAGATAATGTTTAACTGTACTGAATCGCCGAGTTGTGCGTTGCCTAATAATAGATAACACGAATTGTCAAGTTGTCAAATCCTTCTCGGTGTCCTAAGACTTAATCCCAGACTTGACTCATTTTTCGGGTATTTAAGCTTTTTTAGTCGTCAGTAAACTGCAAACCCTACCAACTAGTGTTGACAAAATATTGCAATTCCAAATTGATCTGGTGCATTGAAATTCTTAAGGTAAAAATGCTCTTGGTCTTCTTGCATAACGTAGTTCGACTAAATTTGAAAACCGGCACTGTTGTGTGCTATATCTCCAATTCCCGAAATTCTCCTTTACAATCATTAAATCCACAGTAAATGTTTGTTTGTTTTTGTTGTTGTTATTTTGTTTGTTTGTTTCTTTCTTTATTTCTTTGTTTGTTTGTTACATTGCTGTATAATATTGATAACAAAAGTGTAATCGATCATGGATATGATTGAAGCACTCGGACTCGGACTTTATAATTGAACATTCCTCTAGACATCTATCATGTCTATGGGAGAATGTTTTCCCAACATTTGAATATATCATTGGACAAAGGAGATTTTTGTACAAGTTATCATTTACAAAATCCAAAATCTTAACCAGTAAGATAAATGCTATCCCGTGTCGCACTAATACAGCAAATATTCTACCCAAAAGGTCCAAAATTGTCTCTCATCATATCACTGTGTCACGTACGAGGCTAATACTATGTAACAGACTGTTGTGAATATGGTTCACTTGTGCTGGGCCAAATGAGTTATTAGCATTTAGAAAAGCAAACCATCAAGCCTCAAATCAATGCATTTTGGACATACAGGTACTGGCAGTTGCATCCCTTGGATCCCAAGTAGTTACCAGCATGTGATTGAGATGTGATTTTGCTATTGCGAGTATCTCTACGAATAAATTTACAAGAAAATGGATTCCCGAGACTGTAAATTTTAATGCTTTACAATCTCGGCAAGGGTACTAAACTAGCGGTCTGAACCCGCGCTGCTCAGGAAATGATTATGATTTAACCTCATATGACTTTTGACCATGTATAGCCTCTTTTTAATAACCCAAAATGACCCCAGGTGACCTTGGTTGACCTTATTCCGATTCTCCTATCAATTTTATGATTTTCTCTGCAAATAACTTTTGACCTTGGATGACCTTGACCTGACCCCACCGGGACACTGTCCAGTGCGGATTAAGCACGTTTGTTCCAGTTAGGAACAATGGTTAAGGAGTTGATGTCCACATGTAATTTTTTTTTCAAATTTTTGTGATTTTACCTCAAATAACCTTTGACCTTGGGTGACCTTAACCAGACCCCCTCCCTATTGCTATTCATTGTCCAAGTTTATACAGTCCAGATCAGGTCAGAGGCTCTGGAGGTATGCGAGGACATACACACATAGCAGACAGGCAGACACTCCCCAATATTATTATATAATAGTACGTAGTTTCATCCATGAATTTTAAGTAATGTTATATTTTAATGATGAATTTTGAGTTCCTAGGTAATAAATATTCTGAACTGGTAAAAGTTGATATTGTAAAGTGTTTCCAACTGTCCAGTTTTCACCGTTCAGACACAGTGCAGATTGACAATTCAACCATTCTAATCGTCTAGATCTTGCCTAGAGACGTCACTTGATCCACTTCACCTGCAAGTATTTGATACCATACAAAACCTGACATAAATTCACGTTATGAGGAACAGTAATATCATTCATTGTGCCAGCTGCCTGTCATTTGGAGGCACAACACCACTAAAAGAAATTACTAAACAGACTCCCATAGACTTTACATACAAAGTGGCCTTGTATCGAGAGCCCCTTTTCACTTATAAGCGACTGGTCACCTCAAGTTTAGTATTAATTCAAAGATGAAGACTTAAGCTGTTAAAATAACAAGAAAAACATTATGATGATAGCTGATTTTTTGATCTACTGCGTCGAATAGGCGTATTATTTTTTGCACCCGCCCATGCTAGTGGAACATTGAATCCGCTGCCGTTAATGCGACTTCTCTAAAATACCTCGAAATTCATCAAAAGTTGAAGTGGCAAAGATACCCAAATTGTAAATGATTTAAATACTTTTTGACTCTAAATTGACAAAGAGCTCATGCTTCCTGGTTCAAACGTTGTGTGCTATGTCAAGTTACATAATGTGACCGATAATTTTCAAGTTCATTTTGATATGCAGTATTCTTTTTCTAACAGTAAACATTGTGACTACTAAAGTCTCAAAAAAGAGTGTGTTTGATCCGAAAAGGATCAAATTTGAGGAGAATTTGGATCAAAATTGATCCGGAAAAGAGTAAGCTCATATTTGATACTTTATCGGATCAATTTGATCCTTTCTTTTTAAGAGTGTACATCTGAGTCTTGCATTTTCATTTATTTTGTTTAACAATGAGGGGTCGAAATATAAAGAGCCTTTCATGAATATTTTTCATTTTGCTTTTTACTTTTAAGTAGATACTAACTGAAGTACCACAACTGAAACTGCTGAAATTTCATATTGATAAAAATTCTTTCTTTAAATTGTTTGGTTCCCACTGGAAATAATTGATGAATGTCATTTTTGTAAGAAACACAACTGTAAAATTAACCAAATTAGTTTATAAGTGTTCATTTCTAGGATGCATATCACTCTTTTAAGTAGATATACAGACTTCGTTTTGCATCTAATGTTTCACAAATCGGCCCATGATGAAATTTGTGCTCCGTTATCAATGTGCTGCATTGTCGGAGATGAATATCTGAATTTGATTTTTTTTAAAGCAAAATGGAGGGAGGAAGCTCTATTTTTCACATCACTAATGGTTTTATGATAAAAGGTGGCCGCTTGTATTTTTGATATTTATTTTTCCAATAAATCTTGCGTTTTTATTGGCATATACTGTATGTCAATTAAAATAACAGCTAATTAATTTATCCTTTTATCGCATCTTTTTCAGTTTTAGTCTCATTTTTCATATCAAATGTAAATTTTCCAACTGAAAAGTCTAAAAACTAGGCAAATATTTTCAATAGAAATATACTAAAACATATAAACAATATTTTTGACCAGCAAAAATCTAGATCGTTAAACATGTGACCGCCAAAATATGTTTCTTGTTGCCGAACCATTTTACACTTATAGATAGATAGATTGATAGATAGATAATTTACAGAAATATTGACAGTAAAAGTTTAGATACGCATGGCTTTCAATTGTCTCCTATTTTTCTAAATACTCTCAATAAATATAAAGAATAGTTACTTATATATGGCGTCTAGAATGAGCGCCAAAATGTAGTGTTTCATTAAGTAAATGGTAAAACAGAAAATACAGATTCACTATTGGGAAATTGCTTAGAGATCTGTTACAGATAAATTTTACCTAAAATGAAACTACGAGCTCTGGACAAAATATGATAGAATTTTAAATACCAATGTCTAAAACAGTAATAGATAACTGATTGTGGAGGTTACATCGTGAATTACTTTTTAATTCATGAAGTAATTCACATGCTTTGAATTTAGAATTGGTGTCCAAAACTATAAAGGCCCCCGGGATAGGCCCTCAATGACCGCCAAAATACAGGTTTCAACAGCATATTTTATATTTTACATCAGTTACTGTTACACCATGTTATATTATTTACAATATTTACATGTTTCAAATTCAATATTCTATTAAAAGACTCATAATGGTTGTCAAAGTGATCTGATAGAATAGCTATTAGCATGACATAGAATTCTGGGTAGAAAGGACACGTCTCTAGAGTGAATAAAAATAGCTTCTGAAGGAAAAGAAATTATTTAATATATACAACCTATATGCCGACCTATCAGGCCTTTATGTTGCAAGAAAGGCTACTATATTGTTTTACAATGAACCATCCGTTTTGCTCACATTCCTGAATTCTGCTTTGTTGAATTCAACTCGGGGTTCTAACGAACCTTAATAAACTTAGGAAACCAGGACTCGTGACTTCAAATTGTCCAAACACTTAAGTACGTGTATATCTGTATATAGGAAAGTGCATAAGTCAAACGTATGCGATGCTTATGATGACTTTAAATAGTTAACTATGTGCTTAACTGTTCTAAGAAGATTCAAGGTCATTCATTACCATTTTCTAACCAATTTTGTTCCAATTATCTCGTGAGTTTTCGTATGACTTAATTATCGTTCCTTTCATTAACGTTAAAACCAGTCGAGATGGTATCACAGTTGGAGCCTGTTTTGATGATACATATGATTCCCACTGATGGAATGGACTTTCCAAGCTAGTAATTAATTGATAACTTTAGGCAACAGCTGTTATATTTCATATGGCGCTATGCTTAAATGTTCACTTATGCGCAGTATCCACTTTAAATTGTATATATATACAACATACCTGTCAAATCTCCCGCTTTTGTCGGGTTTCTCCCGATTTTTGATAGTGCTCCCGCCCTCCCGATCGGGTTTACATTTTAAGCCAAACCTCCCCATTTTCAAAAAAATCTACCGCGGTCACCCGCCATCGTGAAAATTTGCTATAGTTGGCATTAGTATAGTTGTATTACACACCAAGAAAGCAGAAAGTAAGCCTATTTATACCGTGGATGCGCTAAAATATTTTTATCATCTTTGCTACTACACAAAATGCTTGTAAATCTACTGAAAACCATTTTTTGCTTGTCACTTTGTCAAAACCACTAAAATGAGTTTAGGGTAGACCAAAAACGAAAATTTTCCCTCTAAAAGGTCCACTTTTTGAAAATCCGCACCCGCTTGAAAACATCCTGGCTACGGGCCTGATCTCACGCGAAATCTCCCGATTCAGAATTTTGAAATGTTGAAGGTATGTATACAATCAAAATAAAAAACGATAATTAAATGATCCCGAAATTTAATATAACACCCATGTATATATAACGATAAGCTTTATATTCATGGGTATCCATGTTATGCAAGTACTTGTATCATTGATTGATTGATTGATTCAAATAGCGCCTAAAATGGTTGCCATAAATACCATAAATCAAATGTCTACAAACGTGCAGTTATTGCCTTTAATTTCACAAAAGAAAGTGTTGCGATAGTTAGAATTTGGCAAGGTTAATCATGTGGAATGCATACACAACTTGTCCGAATCCTGCATCACCAAATCACGTAATGTTTAGTCGACAAACGTGTAGTTTCTGTTTTAAATCGCTGCTAGACACCCTCATTGGGTGTCGATAAACCATGTATTATTCGTAGATATTTATGATTTTTTAAAATTGAAGAGTTGTTTTCTTTAAAACAAAATTGAAATTAGTCATTTTGAAATTGCTAATTCATACATTATATTTTTGTAAATCTATTTAGAAGAAAGTGTACCAGCAATAGCAACAATCACAACCAGATGTAAATTATCTATTTTAGTATCCATATGTGTGATCCAATTAACGTCACCACTACACTACATTTTTGTTAATGCGCATGTTTCATGAAGTTGCAATTTTGTCCTTGCCAAACCAACCCTAGACGCATTGACGACACAATAAAAAAATTACTATTCAAGACGGGATGATCACTAGTTGATGATTTAAAAGATCTCATCTTGTGACTTGACAACAAACCATCTAGTTTGCCAGTGTGCACTCTGTCTCAAGCTATGTATTTCTATGGTCTATGATGGAATATGAGCCAACTTCAGGATTTACATAACATAATGCATTTAGACATATACCCTATTGAGCCGAGTTATCGTTGAGCTTTTACCTATGTAATGGATATATGCAAAGCTGTTTTTATCTGGTAAAGTTTCATTAATACTAGCTCATTATGTAAACCAATTAATCATTTTCAACGATAATGGAAAGTGATGATGA
>JXSR01S005348.1:3909-14379 GCA_000969725.1 Ophiothrix spiculata | reverse complement strand
TTTTTTCATGTTTGGACCGGACGGAACTAATTGAAATCTGTTTTTTTTTTCAGTGGGCACACTTAAATTTTCAACATCAAAACTACCTGCAAATAAAGTTAATGATTCAGGGCAATCGTTTTCTTAAAAGGATATAATATCAATTCCTACTTTGGGACGTCATAATTCCGTAACGTCTCGACCGATTTTCATGGTTTTGGTACCTTGGAAAGGAGAGACTCTACCCTATAACTTTGGTTGTCCCAAGTTACCAATCACAGGGACCTCCCCTCAGGAAGACGTGTTACAAAAAAGGCTCATGAAAACGAGGGTTAAGCATGTAAAGGCTATTATGTGGGCGCAATTTTGAACTTTTCAGATCCCGTTATATTTTAATGATTATTGACCCAAATTTTACACAGAGAAAGAAGAGAACATGAATAGAATGAAAATGCATAGTGGCTAAAATGTAGTCTGTGCAAAACAGAATGGCGGACAGAATTACTCTGAATGTCTTTAACAAACACACAGTCAAAATTGTCCTGCAAAAAATTTGAAAACTCCCTTCCCACTGAAATTTTTCAATAAAATTTGGCTCATATTGGCAGAATGTACGTAAGTACAAAACATTCCTGAAATATCATTTGATTTTATGGGCAAAACAAAATTGAAGGGTGCCCTTGAAAATGCTCATTTATGCTAATTAGCATTGGAAGGGGTGGGTCGATTTAATTTTTTTGCCACCAGGTAAAGGGTATGCTAAAGTTAGACAAAAGGGCGATGAAAAATTACTTCGCGTTTTTGCGCTGACGCGCAAAAAACAAATGTTGGGTCCATATGGACCCCCTTGACCACTTAAGTGTTAAACAGTTATTGGCGACATTTAAAGAGAGTGTATCAAATATAAAACACTGTTAAAGCACATTGCTTACCTAGTTTTTCTTTCTAGTTCATACAAAATTTAGCAAACATCACTTTTACTCAGAAAATTAATGCATTACACCTCGAGGTTAACGCATAGTCTGTGATTTAATTCGTTTTTAAAATCTTGTACTCAGCATTATGAATATTCATAGTCTGTGAGCAAAACTTTGATTTTGGGCTTGACTACAAAATGGAGTCCGCACAATTGTTCTTGACTGATTCTTAATCTTTGAGTCCCGTAGATTCAAGAACTGAATGATGTAAAATCCACACTATTGAGCATTTTAAAATATCAAAGATGGCCGCCACCATTACTTTCACATCATATTACAAGGCATATTTTTTTGACTTAAAGGGTACCAATGACAATAATGTTGGTGTCATCAATTTTTAGGTTCCCTGTGTCGTCAAACAACGTTATCACAATTAATCCATTTAACCCTTGTTCTCCTAAGCTATTTTTTGTAACACGTTCTCCGAAGAGGGGGGGGGGGGGGGGGGGGGTTGTTGCAACCTCCACCAAATATTTTAAAACGGAACCCCCTATGAACTTGGTTTTGCTATTAAGTGATAGGTATGACCCTTCCCTATGCAACGATACCAAGATAATCAAAATCGGCAAAGGCGTAACGTAATTATGACGTCATAAATTACTTTCTGTTAAAAAACAGCTTAAAACCCATATTGAGGTCCAAAAGTGGATGGGCAAAATATAATATATAAAATCAGATAGAGTGACATTAATTCTCATTCTTCAAACTATAACTAATCAAAATAATAAATTGAAAATTGTTGTGAGTGTTGCGACAACAGAACTAATTCTCCCAAACTTATATTGTTAAATATGATTCAAAACCACAACGTTTTCCAAAATGAACTCCAAAATGCCCCCTCCCACTTTTCTCGTTAAGACGTTTTAAGGGGGCAGTATACCTTGGACTTCTGCAATACACACCTTTTTTAAATAATTGAACATAACATCACTATTATATGTCAGAGTCTATTCAAACTTGGTCTATATGGTATATACATTATGCATGTAATTTACAATTTATTTATTAAATTTACAGCATCAAATTTTAAAGTTTGATGTCACAACTGAAGGTCAAGGTCACTCGCGACATGAAATATTACCTAAATTTCAATGTTTATACAAATCTACACCTTTTATCCAAATTACTTGAAAATTAGTAAGAAGGTTTATAATAATGGACTTAAGTATACTATCATAGCCTTTTTGATATCTGTTGTATGTTGGTTTTATGGCCCAAATTCCAGATTTTAACGTCAAAACACGTGTCAAAATCTAGAAAATTTGTCATAATTCCAGTATGCCACAAAATATTAAAACAAGCTATCACCGGGATGTTAAGCACATTATTACAAAACTGTGTGCCAATTTCAAAGTGATTTGGATAAAATATGTATATTTGTATACATTTTGAACTTTGAGTAAATTTCATGTCGCGAGTGACCTTTGACCTTCAACTGTGATCTTCAACCTTAAAATTTGATACTGAAATTGTGTAAAACATGTATTATGCATATCTGATATACCAAATCTGAATTGAATCCAATGGGGGTGTAGAGATCAATTATTCAAAATAGATGCATGTTACAGGAGTTCAAGATACAAGGCCCCTTAAATCCACAATGGCTCCACCTTTGAATTTTCAGCATGTTCACATCATTAATTTTGAGAATTTTTTTGCTATAAATCTCAAAATCATCGCTTGCGCTCCGACCCATTTTTGCGCAAAGAATAGCAGTCTTGGAACTCATTATGGGAACCGTTTTTAATTAAAATAATAAAATCATAATTTGGGTGAGAGGCTTCTGATGAACTCTAATCCACTTCTTAACGACATCAACAATAAAATCAATAACACAGTAAGGCAGTTTTCTGTTTAATTTGCATTGAATATTTAAAGTTCGAAACGTCACATTAATGTCGCTCTAGTTCATTATGAGCACAAATGTATATGGATGGCCATTTTGGACATCTTTACGGACGGCCCCATTTAGAATTAAAAACTATATAACAACATTGTATGTGAACATTTTTTTCTGTTGTAACCCTATTTTAGACTTTGTTCACTTATTGCTATGAATATTCATTATGCTCTTGACCCTGCATTCGTGTTGATTTAATCCAGTTTTTAGCAATAGAATAGTGTTTTGACGGCCATTAAGGACATTGATAGGGGTATCATTTTGAATTGTAACGATGTTTATAACAATGTTTGATAAATAAATTACACTATTACAACCTTGAGCCATTTCCCCTCATTGTTTTGAACATTTTAAATCCCTTAATAATGTTACTGTTAATGCCACCCTGTAACTTTCTTTTTGCAAAAATAGTATTTGGGCCACCATTTCGGGGCCCCTATAAGGCCAAAAAAAATTGTTTGGTTGCCCTCCAGAGCTTTTTTCAGAGAGGGTCGGTCGGTCGTTTTTTTTTTTTAATACTCTTCAACTAGGTCGATCGGCCGCTCCAGTCACGACATCCAAATCAAAACAATCAAATACTTCTTGTAGTAATTTGGGACATCTTAAACATTTTGAGAGTTGAATATCGAAAAAAAAAACGAAAAATATAACTGGTTTTTTTTTTGTAGTTTTCGGTAAGTTGTGCATTTTTTTTTCAATAAAAAAAAGTTTGGGTCGGGCTGAAAAATAGGGTCGGTCGGTGGAGAGCAACCAAACATTTTGTTTTTGGCCTAACGATAAAACAGGTAAGAATATACAAAAAGGTCTGTCCATTTTTTTCTCTGGGCTCCTACACAAATATGTGTGGGGCCCATGATAGACCGTGTACATTTTCTTTTATCTATCCCATTCACCCATTCAAAACTTTCTGCACCCGTTCCGTTCGCATTTTTGGTCGAATGTCCAACGTATAAATACATATATGTTTTAAAGCAACCCTTCCTTTTGAAAAATGTTTTCGCTCTATAATTCAGCAATGGATAATTAAATCGAAATTTAATTAGTGAATATCAAATGCGTCTTTAATTCGTCAATTGACTAATTGAATGACGCAGGACTAACTGTATTTAGTCACAATGACTAATATAATTGATGATTTGTCATTGCAACAGACTAATTAATGGTAAATATCCATCAGAAATTAGTAATTTAATTCGTCATTCAGTTATTCCTGCGTCATTCAATTAGTCAATTGACGAATTAAAGACGCATTTTATATTTACTAATTAGTCCTATAATTGATCATTTCAATTAACTAATAATAATCAAATTACAAATTGAATATTTAGAGATGGAAACTATTTTTTAAACATCAAACATTAATTTTCAACATTTCAAAGACAATTACAGCATTTTTTCATGAATTATGAAAAAAATCACTCTGCATGACTAATTTTTAATTAGTTAAATAAGACTTGTTTTTTGACTAATTACCTTTTTCAGTGTAGACGGACACAAAGGATTCTAAATATTAATAATAGACAATAGCGAGCTCAAATGGGGAGATCTGTCTTATCAAGCTGGGATTCAAAATTAACACCGCATATTTATGCAATATTATTTGTAATTCCATGACTCATGAATTTAGCCTACAATCTGTAAAAATTAAAAAAAAAAAAATCGAATTTTCCGAATATTATGAAATTGAGGTTTCGGCGAAAAATGCGTAAAATTTTCGAAGCAATTTGTTGACGTTTTTTGAGATTGATCATGGACGTGAGATCACTAGTTAATATCAATGTATACAATAGAAACTTCATTCCTTGTGTACGCCAAAACTTGTGATATTCTGACATGTGTAGACACAATCTTGCAGTAACCATGACATGTCTTTTTGAAAAAAGTAATCCTTAAATTGCCACTTTATGACTTGGCTTTGAAGGTTGTAGTATGAAGCTGAAATATTAAGTAGAAAAACACATTTAAGTCTAGACAAAAATTTTAAAATTAGATCTAACCGTCATTAAATACTTTCAATAATTAATATCAATGGCTGTCAACATTGGTTTAATACCTAATTAATCCCAGTACACAATATTAATGCGTTTAAACACCGAACACTCTATAAAATCTTTTGAAACAGAAAACCTTCATTAACAAAATGACCATCTATATATATCTTGCAAATTGCATTCTACGTTTACTTCTTTTGTTTGCATGACACACAGAGAATTACACTGTGGTTTGAAGAGACATTTATTTATTTTTTAACCAAAATTTCATATTTTACTTCATAGAAAGATGAAAAAGCAGTAGAAATAACTGAAATATATTGCAAGTTTTTAACCCATTGTCAACATTTAATTCATTTAAAACTATTACTTTGTGCAGACAGTTTTGCAAGACGAATAGTTTGAGACCATTCTGAACAAAATCAGATACTTTTGATATTTTAGACTCCTATAGGGCCAGTTCCGTGACCTCTGATATGACCTTTCACATTTTTGGCTGTAACTCCAGAACCATATTTCAGACACAGGTAAAAGTATACTTTTTCTGCTTCCTTGTGAAGAGAGGAACATGTTGGTGGGGTTTTGAACAAAATTTGACCAATTTTGAAATATCACCCCTTGTTTTGGTAGCCATTTTGTTTTATCTTAGATTTCTCAAAATGCTCAATGGTGCGGATTTGGCATCATTCAGTTCTGGAATCTATGGGTCTCAAAGACTAAGAATCAGTCAAGAACAATTGTGCAGACTCTATTTTGCAGTCAAGCCCAAAATCAAGGTTTTTTCCACAGACTATAGCTCAAAAACAACAATACTATGACTTTATGTTTCTACATGCATGCATGCATTGCTAAATATTTGAGGATGATATATGTTATTATAATAACTATTTATATTCCTGTGTTAAAGTTAGAACGGTATGGTCAATTCAAAAAACAGGAGAAAATTGCAAATTTTAAGGACTCTATTACAGAAACATCAGCATACATTAATATGGTGGAGAAGCAACTACTAAAAAGGCCTTGACAATTTTTTCCAACTATGCAAAGTAAAAACAATTAGCAAAATAGTACATCTCACTTGGGAAATTGTAACCACGTGAGAAAAATAATCCCACTTTAATATACATCAAGCAATAAATCTATCATATGATTTAGTTTTCATTGTATTAAGATGAAATGTAAAAGTGAAATGTTAAAGGATGTTAAAGGAAGTATCATTAAATGATATTAACACTTTTTTTTTTCAAATACTTCAGCGGATCAATTTGTGTGCAAAGTACGTGGCTATCAATTTTTTTTAAATTTTTTCTTCTTTTGTCCAAAAATTACAGATTTATATCAAAATATAATAATAATAATAGTAATAATAACACTAATAATAATAATAATAATATTAGTGGACATTTATCAGCGCAAGAACGCTCATGGCGCTTGCTAAGCAAAAAAAAAAATACAACTAGCGGAAACAAAAATGTACCAATAGCCAAAAAGCTACAAATATCAAGAAACATACAAAATAAGAGAAACAATTAATTAACATAAGTTATAAGCTGCAGAAAAGAAATGTGATTTCAAATTTGTTTTGAACTCTGCAATAGAAGTACTGTTGCGAATATTGATGGGTAGAGTGTTCCAGATATGAGGTGCAGCGATTGAAAAAGCACGATCCCCCCCATGATTTAGATGATTTGTTTTCGAAAAGAAGTTGTTTCTTTGCAGATCGAAGAAATATAAGCCGGTGATAGTCCATTGATAAATCGATAAGTAAAAAGCAAGAGTTTGTACTTAATGCGGAATGTGACAGGAAGCCAGTGTAGTTCAAATAAAACAGGCTTAATATACACTATAACATAACACAGGTCTCTTTAAAATTCAAAATGTATTCTCTTTTTAAATTCCTGGAAGTAAACAACCTTGCTTATCAATATGACCATCTATGTATTTTGCAAATTAGGTTCTATATTATCTTATTTTGTTTGCAAAACCTGGACGCTCTTGCTTTGAAGCTACCTATATGGTGATTCACCCCGAAAGGGGGACTTGGTGATGATATCAATATTTATTTTATCATTTCATATGTTACAGCATTTTCTATGATTTTTACTTGTTGAACTTGATCAAGGCGATCAAATTTTGCAAACAGAATATCTGCTGGAAATTCTCATTATTTTCTTTATTTTTTCTACCTAATTCATCAGTTTATTGAAAAATGTTTTGTCGTAAATTCCCCCTTTCCGGGTGATCCATCACAAATAAAGAAAATAAGAGTGCACGCATTGATGTATTAGGACCTTTTTTTCTTATTGTACTTAAGTTTGACTCTATTTATACTAAATAGTTTAAGTGTCTTCAGTTCCATGAGATATATAAATATTTCGTCACGGCAATGCAAGCTCAACACTCAACACTAAGGCGTGCGGTTTCCAGCATTTCCAACAAATGTGTCTAGAATTCATGCATACTTTAACAATTACTCAATAATATCTAATTTATAGAAAACAAAGTTGTACCATTATATTTAACAAACAAGCAGGAGAGGAAACGGAATTATGAGTGGAGGGGTGTGTGTGTGCGTGGGAACAGGAGTGGGCCGTGTGCGTCTACATTTCCACCTTTGAAGTTATAGTTGGTCATTGAGGTTTGAATTGACACAGTATGCTCAATAAGCGAAATACAAACATGTTTCCATCTTCAATATATAAAGCAAACCCGAAACCAATTTATCATTGTTTTATGGCAAAAGCATGTGACTAACCGTGCTTTTTGTAATTTGCCTAAAAGTTTAAGAAGTGTATAAAGATTTCCCTAGCTTTCCTGCAGTGAAGTACTTATCAACGAATTATAATGAATAACTTGTCAATATGTAGAAAAACTATTTTTTACAAAGACAAACCAATTACTTAGTTAATTACCCTAACCCTGAGATAACGCGGAGATAAACAAGATAAATACCTTAGTCTTTCTCTGTTACTTCTTATACATTGACAAAATCTTAATTCTCTATTTAGGTTAACGAGATACAGGAAGAGGTGATTAATTTTTTTAATCCTTGTCCTCCTGGGCTATTTTTTTGTAACACTAACTCCTTTGGGGGATCCAAACCCTCCTATTTTTTTTAGAACGGAACCCCCTATGAACTTGGGTTTGCTATTAATAGATAGGTATGACCCTCCCCTTTCCAATGATACCAGGATCATCAAAATCAGCCAAGGATTTATGTAATTATGGCGTCATAAAGTACTTTCGGATCGGAAAATCATTCAATGCAAAAGTGGCCACCAAAATCAAAATTTTCCTATAAAAGTTCTAAATATCGGAATTAATGATTCGAACATGTCTTGTTTGAGTCTTATAGCATGCATACATTATTTTCAAAATGGCGTCTTAAAAATGTCCGGGATTTCAGCCACTCACCCCTCCCCTACCCCCAACTTTGACGGCATACCCTAACCCCACCTTAGGTGGTACCGCAAAGTATGTAAAAGAGATTTTCCAAATGCCTGGAATCGGTTACTTTTGCGTTTTTATGTACCGAGGAAAAACCCTTAGGGGAACATCCCCCTCCCCCCCCCCCCTTGGGAGGACGATAGTTAAAACTGGTACTAGGACGAGATATGTAGATTTAACAAGTTACACTAGTTATAACTTTATCACTTAGAGGTCTGTTACTACTAATATGCAAAATACTTTTGAGCAAAAAGGTCACACATATATATGCCACAGTAATTTGTTTATTTTTTCTGTAAAACTCCTCTTATTAAAGACCACGGCATTGAGTGCCCAGATAGAACGCAATATCATGATAAAAAGTGGTCCAACTACCTAGCCGTTTTGCTTATCACAAAATGATTTTTTTTTTAGTTTTTATAAATATTTGCATGCTTTTATAGTCCTAATAAATTTGCTACAATTTCAATAAATTGGTAAGATTCTTACCAGTTACCATGTTTGCATGGTTTACTAGATATATAGTAGTTTAAAATCAGCAGCAGGCTATTCACTCTTGCTCTTCTTTCTTTTTGTCTGGATAAACTAAAAAAATCCTATTAAAAATGCGACTCAAGTTTATCGGGACCAGCCTTCTAATTCCAGTTATATATTGCATTTTGTCCACGTCTAATGTATTTTGTCCACGTCTATGGCATTTTCTTTACAGTACATCACAAGCAATTAGTGTTGGGTTAAAACAAAGAAATCATGATCCTTTAATTAACCCTTAAAAGGGGTTACCAAATTCACCAAGACTTTCTTACCTTCTTCGCTGCTCTTTAAAATCAACATCAATACCGTCCTCGGCATGCGTTATCTATATTTTAGCCAAGAATACTATCCCGGACTCCTGGTCCTTGCGGCGATGTGTTACGGTGTCATACCGGGTTGAAATTCAGCAGACAAAGATCGGAGACCACATGACATCGTCCGATGATCGGACGGCGTCTCTGTGGAGATTTGGCGGTGTCCGTCAGCTAGAGAGACTCCAAAAGCATGCTTCAAGAATTAACAAACCCTTAAAATTTGTTTAAAACCTGGTCACATTACTTTAGGGCGCGGAGTTTACGGTGTCGTACCAAGTTTTAGCAAACACTGACTAGAGACTGCATATGAAATCGCCCGTTGACCGAGCAATATCCGTACGGAGACAAGGCGGGTGTATGTTGTACAGACGCCGAATGCATGCCGCAAGGATTTAACATTCCTTGGTCTAGGTTCATATTTTTTCTATGGAACATTGCATTCTTGTTTAGCTGTTTACCAAAATCCGCGGTAACCCTGTGTGTTTTCATTTTTTGTCCAACGAGGGAAAGTAATATATAGCTTTTCGAAAACTCGTGATTATTGCCTCTTATACCTGTAATTTGTGTTGAATGTCCAAACCGTTGGTATAGTGCATTTTGCAGTTTGGTGAGTTTGTTCCATCTTGTTAGTATTATATCAACTAAGGTCAACATTTTTCTACATTAGTCCTCTTATTCTCAATATTTTCTTTCTGCATTAGGTTTGCTTACTTTACCCCTTGTTTTATTCTTATCGTGCTCAAAATTACCTCCCATATCAAATTTGATTATTTATGTGTTTTGCCTCGCCCGTTTGTTTTACCTATTTTGTTAAGATTTATATTATTATGGTCACACCTACCAGCCATGCAAGCAACCATTGATGTCATACTACACATTGGTCTGAAACCGATTATTATTGGGCCAAAGCATCAAGCTAATGATAATAAACAGGAAACGGCAATTCAAATTTTTATTTCAATTTTTGCATATATATATAGCTTTAAATATATGCGCTAATGGTGAACCTGAAACGTCCATTCATAGTTGCAAAATGTCATCAGTATTATAGTTGTAAGTTCCTTTTTCATTTAACTTTACAAACGCAATCATTCAAATTGAATAAATTCTTGCAATTTTTTGGTTGGCTCAAGGAAAATTCTTAATTTATATAAATTGTGAATAGAAAATTGCAGTATTATACGTAATTCTATTCATAAATAAATACTACGATAATCAAGTATTTTTTTGAAAATCCTTTGCTATTTTGTCGTCACGTTATTTTATTAGTAATTTTTTTCATGGAATATGAAAAGCTGTCATTATTCGTAATTCTAACACGTCAAACA
>JXSR01S005347.1:44306-54720 GCA_000969725.1 Ophiothrix spiculata | reverse complement strand
GAGCTACATCGAGATGAATAATCAGGAAAATTTTTAAAAAGTAAACAAACAGTATTTTCCCCCTTACTTTTCGGAGTTAAGGCTTAAATGCTAAGATATAGAGTTTAGAAAATTAAGTTTGTATGCTTAACTCAGGTTTAAAATTAGACATGGTATATTTATGTTGAAGGTACTTTGACTTACACATGGTCTAACTTAATCTATTTATTGTGCAAAATTAAGATCTATGGGTCCACAAAGATAAAACCAACTGCTATTTTGAAAATAGAAATCAGGTAGAAAAGGAAGTTTTGATTACTGTTTTATTTGTTAAAACTTACTTATATTTGATTTAAAAAAAATTAAATTGTGCATCAAAATTATTCTACTACAAAACAAACATTTTCTCTTGTAACATTTGACCCTTATTTTATCAGACTTTTTAGGAGTCCTAAACCAAGGTTGTTATATCTCCATGATTTGTCATTGATACCATGTAATCGAGGCTCATTCATTTTTTCTCCTTAGATGCATTTTATGGTTGAATGACTGATGATCTCATTTCCCACATCAAATTTTACAACATTTTGTGCCTTAAATCTGTATCTACACCTGCTTCTTCATTGAGTCTGAGCTGCTTACTAAAATTATCTTAGATTTATGGCCTATTTTGATGATATTGGGTGCTGTTATAGATCTTTCTACAAATATGCAGATCTGGGAGAGGAGTGTTTAAAATGTGACAATTTCAGATCTTTCTGAAAAACTTGGTACATTTATGACAAACATCATAAAATAATGTTTATTGAAACAATGTTTGTTATGATCAGAATCTGAATTTTGCACTTTTGCAAGATCTTAAAGTTTATTAGACTAATACATCACAAAATGTATTATTCCTTGTAATTTTTAAACATTGCAGAATCTATTAATCACAAAATTATATCTTAATAATTCTGGGATAAGAATGCCTGATAAATAGCAGCAGAAGTATGTTATTTTTATAATGATTTCCCCTAATATATCATACCGTAGATTGGGCTTCTTATATATGTGAAAATCACCAATGAACTGAACTAATATTTATATTTGGCAAAATTTTAAGCCAGTTATAATCTGGCAACACTCCTCATAATTGTAAAACTCAATCATGCAATGAAACATTTTATGTATTTACAATTTTGAAAAGTAAAAAAAGTAAATTAATTAAATGACATGCACACCTTGGACTTGGGCTGTGGTGTGACAGGAGGCTATTATAATAGTGTTGTGGTGGTACTCATAAACCATCTGCCTCATTGCCATGGTAACTGATGATTGTTGCATCCGATAACTAGATAGATTTATATGGCGAGAGGAATAGGGTTTACACACCAGTGGTTTTCACTGATGAAAATGCTGAGCTTTTTAAAAAACGAATTCATATGGATAGAGTTTATTTTATCACTGGTAAAAGGTATGATGATTTTGTTTGTAATGAGTGTAAATGAAAATATAGTGGAATAAATGTGCTGAAGTTGTCATGGTTGGGTGCTTATATATGTCCAGTCAGTATAGTAGTAATCCAGGGTTGGTAATCTCTCTCACTCATTTCAGTTTTGATGACAGCAACCATTGACCGCAAATATAGTTTAGAGATTTAGAAAGATTAAGAAATAATATAAAGATAATACTTAAACTGGAGTTTGACAATTTGACAATGTACAAAAAAGGTCCACAAAAATTCCCTAAATGTCCACCAAAAGAACACTTAAAAGCACCAAAATATGTAAATGTAGGTCATTTCTTAATAAAATGCTTGGGAAACTACTGAAAACCTTTTTGTTGTTGTTGTTGTTGTTGCTTTGTCAAAACCACTAAAATTAGTTTAGGGTTTACCAAAACGAAAATTTTGTCCTCCAAAAGGTCCACTTTTTGAAATCCGCACCCCCCTTGAAAAAATCCTGGCTACGGGCTTAAATTTATATATCACAATTTGGATAAAGGTTTTCCTAAAAGACTTCAATTTCATCAAGTTCTATAAACCAATATTGCATGTTGTTTTGACCGTGATCGACATTTTCATACCCATAGATTTGTTTTTGAGATTTATTGAAATGATACTCCAGTGACATAAATTGTCATGAATAGAGAAAAATTTCTAGAGTTACCATAAAAACATAAAATTAAGCTTAATTAAGAACCCATATAACGGAACCAAGTAAACCGCAAACTGAATTATATGAATTAGATTCAGACTCGGAATCGTAAAGTGATCGTGTCAAGTACACAGAGTTAAAGCGAGACACTAAATAGACACAAATGCAGTTGTGCAGAAAGTTTACACATAACACTCCCATTATAACACAACCAAGCAATTTTGAAAATTACGCCTTTGACGATACAGCCGTATTTATGATGGTAAGGCCAAAAAAAATAAATGTTTGCTTGTCCTCGACCGACCGACCGATTCCCACGCTGCGACCGTATAACTTTTTTTTTCAATTTTTTTTACAAAAATCGCGAAATTCCGATGACAAATGCAAGTCTCAGGTATGACGTCACAAATTAATATTCATATTTTAATACAAGGTCTACCGATTGTGAAAATAAACATGGAGGAAATCGGAAGGCAATAAATTTAGCGTAGTTTTCGGTACTTTTCTGCATATTAGTGGATGATCGAGCATTTCTATTGCATTTAAACATCAAACGGAACACACAATCTAATTAAAATTGCAAAGATTGTACAGATATTTGTAAGGCCTTTTGAGAAAAAGGCAATTTTAGTCGGGCAAGTGAAACTGGGTTGCCAAATTTTGCACCGGATTTTGCATTTGGAGGCAAATTTTAGCGTAATTTTTTTGCTACTTTTCAACATTTTAATGGATGAGCGAGTATTTCTATTGCATCTAAACATAAAACGGAACCCAGAAAATAATGTAAAGTGAAAAATGTTCTTTGATTTTCATTTGGGTTTTTGAGATAAAAGCAATTTTACCTGGGAAAATAAGATACATAAAAAAAAAAAAAAAATCCGACCGACCCGAAGTTTCAAATTCAATTGAGGACAAGCAAACATATTTTTTTTTTGGCCTAAGCGATGTTCTAATGTATAAATCTCCTCATTTGCGTTGTTAAGACTTCTATTAAGATTAAAGGGGCATTGGACAATATTTTGAACTTTTGTTTGTGGATGATTTACGCTTCCTATGTTAGAAAACAACAGTAATTACCAGATATCGGGAAAATTTTGATAAAAACCTTCAAAACAGTCAAAAAATTTGAATTTTATGTTATTTTTTGAGTTTGGGTATGAGGCTATCCTCTAAACATATTTATTGATGCTATACAATGAGAAAGAGCCAAAGTTTTGTTTGTAAAACATTCCTTTCACATCATAGATTGCAGAAAAATCAAAAGAAATTTTACATTTTCTTTAGATCTCCTGAAAAGGCCAATTTTAGAAATTCAACTCTAGAGGGCAGTATTTATCGTTGTCGAACGATAATTAAAAATAAGAGAATATCTAAATATTTTGATATATAGCGTTTGAATTTGACTTTGCATGCTGTCATAATTGCTACTATAGTATTTTTTTTTAGTCCGGGCACTTCTTACATAATGACACAGGTAGGGCATAGTTTTGACAAGGATCCTCTCATCAATGAGTACAATCCCTGCATGCATTGCGTTAATGTGAGGTTTGGTTTATAATACGCCTATGTATTTACTGTGGGGCAACTAACTTAACTACTTGTACAGCAAAGATCAATGGTATATTATCTCCAAACGTGGTTAACAGAGTAATGAGCATGAAAGACTTTTATATGGTTCGGAGGATTTGAAAAGAATTAATACGCAGATCAATGTAATGTGATCCAATAAGCCTAACAAAAATTTCAATGTGTTATGCGTGCTCTTCTTTTTCTTTAACTATTTCATCATCACAAAAATATATCTGTACAATAAGATGGACATTTAAATGTTCAAACCATGCTTCGTTGAGGTTATGTAATTTTATAAATATGATATAATTTATAATCAACGAAGAAATAATGCAGAAATGTGTTTGAAGTAGTAATCAAATGATAACAAACACCTTCAAAGCTTTTGCTTCCAATCAGATAACGAGTACCATAATGTTTTACTATATGGCCTTTCTCAAAACTTCAATTCTATTGGTTGTATGAATGCAAATCCTTTTACCTCTCACCATGAGTGGAAAGACCCATAACTTTTAATGAGGTGCCCTCACTAAAAAAAAAATACTATAATACTTCAAATGATGCAAAAATCTCAAAATGTTTGGGGAAATGTTTGGGGATGATGCTGAACTTGTCCAATGCCCTTTAAGGGATTCTCTTTTTCACTATTTATTAAATAAAGGTTTCTAGAAAGAATGGCACTAGTAGTTATTCTTCCTAGTGCTTAAATCCATTTAACACATCATGCCCCAACCCAAGAGTAGTTTTCCATATTTTGATGATTTTTTTCTACCATACATGCATTTACATGTTTATTCTAGATAATATTCTGCTATGCGGAACAAGAGAGGTTGGTGTAATCAAATCAAATGATACGAGTTGATGGTAGTTTTATTTGATGCGTGCGTGTATGCGTGCAAGTAGGTTGGTTTTGACCGTAATTAATAAGCGCCATTGAGTAATTATAAATATTACGGCTCATTAGGTAAGACTATATGAGTGTAGGCCTAACTAAGCAAGTTCTTACTTGAAGTTGCAGGGAAATGGTAAACAGTTGTGTTTTGGAAACATGTTCTTTTAAAAAGGACTTGAACTTTATAAATATATGTGTGATTAATGATAATAATAATAATCACATGATTTTGAGTTTCTTGAACATGTAGCATCAGTAAAAAATGGGGAATTTGAATACCTGGTTGCATGACAAAGTATTAATGAAAGGCCTACACTTCCGTATTCCTATCTCCTCATAGGTTTTGCCGGTCCATTGAGTGCATTTCCACAGTCCTCACTATGGAGATCACTAATGAAAGAGAGTATCTTGAAAACATACCATTTGACACTCCCAAGTGTATGATCCTCAGATTTTTAATGTGTTTTTAGAATTAACACTTAAACCATTAACTTATGTAATTTGATTATACTCAATCAGTGCTTTTATTCAGTTGAAATGAAGCATTTCTGTATCAAAATGAAAAGAAACATCTTCCAATCACCTCAGAAGTGTAAATGTAAATTAAACACAATTTATCTTGCAAACAAATGACGGTATTTTTTCACCAAACACTAATGCACTCCACCTGATAAAAAACGCTATTCATCCATCAGGTACGTCTAATTTGATAATCAAATAAATAAAACTCAATTTGTAGATACCATCAAAATTGTGTCTCAATTCTCGTCAATTTCTCTCTATCTAAAGAAAACATCCTTGACAACATGATGGTTTACATCAACAATTCACGGTAACATTCCCTGTTAACAATAATATTAACAGATCATTGAAGTAGGGGATAATAAATCAAGACTCAGCGGACAAAAGAGAACAGATTTCTTTATTAAGACAGGCTATTTTACTATTGATTTGGTTATCAGTGTCGCTATATCGCTACCAGGTATGACGATGCGTGTATATTGATTGTCATTAAATAAACACCTTAAAGCTTTTCTGTCGTTATTTGTGACCATTCATATAGGTATATATGATGGGCAGTCAAGCATAAGTCATCTCGCGGAATTAAGACCAAAGGGGAAAGATATGAGAAAAGTCAAGGGGTGGGGGCACTGAAACATGAAGATAGCAGGGGCGAGTTGGGGTTCTTTTTTAGCTGTTTTAGACAAATTCACTGGGCAAAATGCCAGCTTTTCCATTTTAGTATGCTTGTATGTCCAACCCCTGTTGTTTTCAATGAGCTCCCGTTTTTTCCACCTCCATAAAGTCCTACTGGCTGGTGGAGTTTTCTGTGCTTACCTAACAAATTAAGATGAGTGGAAATAATGATTTTTATTGAACATTTATATTTTGTGACAAGCGCATTCTTGGTTTTGACAGCTCTCCCCAGGTTTGTTTATTTTTCCTTTTAATGATTCCTACTGGAAGAAACTAAAAAGTGCATCTTTATTTTGTTCTTTAGGGCAAAATTTAATGTTGTTTTTGAGAAGATTTCGGCATGCTTTTAATGATTCTTGTTTAAGTTGACTGCTTAAGGAGGTTTGTTCACTGAGTGATGTATTTTGTTTAAAGAAATATACTATTAAGATGATGTCACAAGAAAACAACTCTATTCTTGTTTTGCTTCAACATGTTTTCAGACAACAATGTTGCCCTTATCTGTTATATCTATTGCAAATGAGATGAAATGTCTTTATCAAGGACATAAATCACTGTATGCCTTAATAGTGAACAACCAATACAACACGTGACCAATTCCAAGAATCAGATGCCTGTTGAAGACCATTGGTAATGGTCGCAACGTCGCAAAAGTTGCAAAGTAAGTTCCAGTTAGAGATTTATTTACTTCACTTAACCAATACAACAGTTCATCTTGGTTAAAATTTCTGAGTTGACTCCTGTATTTTACCCAAAATTTTTCCCATTCCATTTTATTGCGTTATCAAATTTCCTCTTTGCTCCATGCACTGTATTTTTTTTGGTCATAGAATTTAGAATTTTGTATATTACTACTACTCAAAACAGTCATTTTGCTGTAGTGGATGTATGCAAGTACATGAAAATACACAAAAATATTATCAGAATATTGTCATGTCAGATTTAATTCAGCTTTAAAATTTAATGAACATCAATGTCAGCCCCATAACACACATGTGTTAAATGAGAGTTTTATGTAAAACACCCAATTAAATGTCCTTAACTGCACTCTGCCGTGTCAAAGAAACAAACAGTTAGATGGATGATTACGGAGTGAGTAGGAAACAGGACTTAGGAGACAGATGGTGACTGTATTCAACAGTTTATCCCCAGTTTTATGACTTGAATCATAACAATTTATTGCCTGAGTAAAATGTTTTGAATTGTCACCTCATTTTGGTATTACAAGTCTTGGCAGGATTTAGAAATTTTAAGGGTTTTTTCCCAGATTTTGATTAATGCTGTTTGTAGTTTAATGATGTAACATTGAAGATGCTTTATGTGTAAGCAGTCACATAATATGAGATATTTGACTTTGAGTCTAATAGCGACGGGCTAAGTTTGGACTACAATAGTCTCTGAAAAAATTCATAATCCTAAAGATGCATTTTATGGAGATTTTTGACCAATTTTACTCGTATTATTTGTGGGTAATGTGATTAAACTTACATGATTTTAGGATCAACACTTTGCTACTTTTAAAATTCCAAGGCAAAATCACACGGATCTTATATAAACAATAGCCCATTAGATACCAATTGAGCAGTTTCAGTTATACATTTTTAGTTTAACGCAGACAATTGGTCACCAATTTTTTGAAGAATGTGTCTCAATAGCCCATCAGGCAGATACCAATACGCAGATTTTTGGTTTCCCAACCGGAAATCAATTGAGCCCGAAATTTAATCCCAAAATGCCACTGATAAAGCATAATAATGTACCCAAATAGGCATGAAAATGGATGCGCACTACCATCTATCCCAAACAACAATTCAAATTACCCGTTGTCATGTATATGGATTGCAGTAGATTATGTCACGGCTTATTAGTTTTACAGGCAAAACTGTGTTTGGGCTAAAATTTCGGTACTGATTGATTTCCTGTTGGAAACCCTAAATCCACGTATAAAGCAGTTTCAGTCCCACTTCTCAGTTCTACACAGACAATTTATCACCAATTTGTTGAAGAAACGTGTCTCAAACATTGCAGATCAAATTATCATCTCCCTGTGTAAACTGATTGCAACAATATGCATTCTTTGGATGTTATTTGAGCATAGGAACAAATATACAAGACCATCGTGTACATCATCAATCATTTAACAATGTAGATCTTACTACATGACAATTTTGTTTCTCAGCATTTCTATCAATATCACAAAACAGAACCCCTGACAAAATTTTGACCCGTAGCATATTTTAAGTTGTACCATTTTGTTGAAAGTACTCTCTTTTATGCCAGTTTTCCTTAGTTCTGCTCTAATGTACTATATTATAAGCCATACTGATGAAAAATGTAATGGAGCAGCACACAACCTAATTTTAGGGTTCTGATTATACTACGCCTTAATTATTTCATTTTGGCTTTAAAATGTCAGTACACTGTATTGCATGACTTGCATACCCCATGAAGGAGTTTATTAGTACATGGGACCAACAGTTGTGACTTTCGAACCACGGAGCAAGTAGAGTAAATGATCACATCCACTGACTAAAGTATTGGTAACATAATTAGGTATATTGATCATTTTGGTCATGGTTCGGATCCAAAAAAGTGCACCTCCCCTATCGGTTTGTAATCTTGGAAATTAATTTTATGCATGGTGAATAACGTCAAATTATCATTTAAGGTCTCATTTTTTAAGTTGGGACCCAAACGCGTTACATGTGTGTTTTAGTGAAATTTAGCCTCTTCTTATATAAAACCCTCAGGATTTACAAAAATATGCATCTTAAGTGCATATAAGTATATATATCCTGAAAGCTAATTGTGTCAGCAATTTCAAAATGTGCATATAAAGTCAAATGTACAAGGTGGCTAAGAGTTATACAGGGTGAGACAAACAAAAATATTGTCAAAATGATAGTCAATTGTCTAAGGGAAAATTTCCCATATAAACTTCTTGACAAATTTTGCATCAAAATACATTGAAATATTGAGACAGTTGGAGTCCAGAAGCTCCAATATGTCTTGGAAGCCTGTTTAACCATTAGCCTAAAATTATTTGGCATTAAATAACCCAAAAAAATTAGTAGATATTTGTCATTAATCTTACCAGGAAAAATGTTTCTCTTTCCCATCACAGGTCCATGATACATGGAAAATGTACCTGTAATGCATCGATGGAGTAAGGATGGTCAGAGATACCAAACACTGTCTTAAGATGAATTGTCCCATCTGAGTTCAACTGGTAAGCTTATTAAAAAGTCAATCGGCTAATTACTACTAAACTGTCACGATATTAATCTAGCCATACTATGTCATTTACATTGATTAATTTTCAAAACACAAGAATTGATATTGAATCAATGTCGGCTTGCGTGTCCCAAATGACCTGATCGTAGCTACAAATGGACGCCAGATTTGACACCAAGCGATGCCGATTAATGATGAGAGAATTTACAGCTAGTCTTTGGTAGCGAGTCATCGGATTGGCACGGCGCTAAGATATGATGGTAGCGAGTCATCGGATTGGCACGGCGCTAAGATATGATTGTAGCGAGTGATATATGCTCACTGGCTTAATGTAACCACCTTATACTTTTTAAAATAAATTTTGAGGTGCATTTATTTTTACTAATTTCAAAGCAGTATAAGAAGAAAAAAAATGAAAATATTTTGATGAAAAAAGTTGATCTGTTAGAAAAATCAGTTCTTTTTTTGTTTTAATGAAAATGACTAACTTATGGGTTAAATTGTTTTAATCAAACTCACAAATAAGTAAAGAAATGTGATAAATATTAATTAATGTAAAACTATTTGTGTGTTAAGTTGTCAAGCGCCATCTGTTGATGAGATAATACTGTTAGATGTTCCAGTTGCGCTTTAATTACTTTCCTCACACTATACACCGATAAGATTGTTTCACTTAATTTCTTAACTAGTATCACTCAAGCAATTAACAACAATAATGGTAGAAAAATAATTTCAAACATGTGAATGTTCTCAACAATTCCATAAATTGGTTCAAAACATACCATATTTTCGACACATTTGTATTATAGTATGAGTCATAAATATAAAGATGAAAAATACCAAGGAGCAGATGTGTTATTGTGGATGGAGTGTATCGGGATCATGTTCACTGATTTGCATAAAATTTAGAGTTGTCAATTTAGGATGTTTTAGCTCTAGTTTTCTTCCTTATTGAGACTGACAGTCTAATTGCAAAGATTCAAGTCCGTTTGGGGACTCACAAGGTGGTATAATTCCAGTGTGCAATTCTAGCGCAGCATTGTATTAATCATTTATTAGAAGATGCTTTTAAGTTTTGTAATTGTCTCAAATAGTCCATCAGTGTTATCAATCAAATGATTACATTTGTGCAGCAAATCAGGTTAAGAAATTAAAATATATTTGTTGAGATGTTGTGGTTAAGACGTTAGAATTGTTGGGGCGACTAATTTCGGAAAATGTTGGTTCATCATTCAATCTTTTTCGAACAGTTGATTTTGGGTCAATGTCTTTAAAGAAAAAAATAATAGTTGCCGTACCTGTTTTAAATATCTAATTTCAAATTTGTTGTTTATTTTGACAATTTTATACTCGCATGATGTGTGGTATGTTGAAAGTAGTTAAGTATATAAAGATTTCAGGGGAA
>JXSR01S005345.1:35831-46477 GCA_000969725.1 Ophiothrix spiculata | reverse complement strand
TAATGATATTGCAAGCACGAACAAGTCTTATCAAAAGTGGTTAGTAAGCGAAACAAGTATATACGGTATATGTAAAAGCAGTTCAATTAATCTTGATAGACACAAACAGTGATATTGCAAGTAGATTGCAGGATTTTTTCCCCGAAATTGGTAAAGTCACTGACGGAATCTTGATTGGATAGACTGACGGTGTTGTCTTCGAATCTTTCAAATGTTGGTCTTAAGCGCTAGATATAGTTCGTCATTTTTACCATCTTTAAAAAACAGACAGTTGAATGCATATTGACCTCGAGTTCCCCAGACGATATTATCGATTGGAATAATCTACTAAAACTACAATTAGAATGATAAAAAATCAAGACTGTGACAAAAATTCTAAATGAATATGTTTCTCATTTGTGAAAAATTACGCAGAATAAAATCCACAGTACCTGTCAAGGACAGATTTCAGTTTATATTGAAAAGACCAAGGTAATTATGGTATTGTTTGAAAACAACAATTGCCAAAATAAGTAATGTGCTATGAATTATCAAAACTCTACAGATGAAAAATCATTTCAGTATGTGCCGTGATGCGAAAAATATTTCATCATCATGAACATTTTGATAATTGGTCAAACATATTACTCCATGGCAAAAATTTCACACCATTAGAAAAAAATAAAATCAAAATTTTCATTCCGAAAGAAAATTTAACATAGTGGTGAAAATGTAACACCATGATAAAAATTCTGAATGAAAATGACTACAAAAATGACGAAGTATATCTAGCGCAGTACAGATAAAAATATGAATTAACCATGAAGTTATATGCATATTCATTTGATTACAGGTTTTAAAATCACGAGTCCTCTACCCCCTGTTGAAGATGGTTCACAAGAACTTCAAGACCAGATTCACATTCTTGAAAAATACGAAATTGACTCTGTGTCACATTTTCCGTATAATTTTGAGGAGCACACCTCCCCAACTCCACGACCACCAAGCCAATTTGATGTCACTAATAATAACATGGTACCTGTTTGTGGCTTCAAAAAGGCCAAAAAGAAGAAGAACACATTTGAGCTGCCATGGGGCTTTGTGTTGGTAGGATGGGTATTGGCTGTCCTGTCGGTGGGGGTGTCATGTTTTCTTGTTATCGAAGTTGCTGGGACATTTGGGAAACAGAAAGCGACGGAGTGGCTGACGTCAATGCTTATTTCCCTCGTTCAGGATATATTCCTCACCCAGCCCATAAAGGTAAGAAACATCACTACATTTATCACCAAGTGTCTTCTTAGAAAGTTCCTACCAGAGAAAGATATCTGGGGAGTTTAGCCAACACATTCTGATGCAAACAAGTTAATTAAAATTGGTGTCATAATTTCGTAGGTTAGTGTCTTAACAAAAATGTAGGGTCATGTGCAAATTGTTTTTATTGCCAGAGAAATGGAGAAATGATTACTTTCGCTTTAAGATGTGCTTTATGAATTAGCTTGAGATCTACAAATCTTAAATATTAGTTCTTTGGTTAATAACCTAAATTATATTTGCAAAAAATCACATTTCGTTTGTGGTTGTGTACTGTATAATGTTATAACAAGATGCTCAAAAATAAAACTGGTAAATGTATATTTACAGTTTATGTATTTCTGTATTTATTTGTTTTATCTGAGAACGAGGTACTCAGAGGCCTTTTAAATATAAATTCAATGTTTTTGAAACAATCTTTTCTAACAGGTATTGATGATTGCTGCATTCTTTTCACTAATCATAAAAGACCCAGAGAAAGAAGACTCCGATGAGCCATCGGCCTTGCATCTTCAGAAAGACGAAGAATGGTTACACAAGAGATTGACAGAAGAGGAACTGAATGACCCACAGAAGATGGCTCAATTGGAGAATGAAGTTGGTGACGAAGAAAATGAGGAGGAGCTTAAAAGACCGGGCGAAGATGTGGTAATTGAAGCCCGAGCTATAAGGTACGTAAGGCCATGTTGTCATTGAAACCCATAAGTAAAGAGAGCAAGACAGGGCTACTTTGTTTTATGTTGAATGAAGTTTTCATGGGATCCATTTCTTATGAAGAAAAGCAACACCGGATGTACAAAACTACTGGATTAGGTCACATGTTTATGTTTTATGACTAATATTTTGTTTTGGAGTGGAGTGCTTATAACTGAATTTTAGTACTTTTAGTGGCTTGTCAGAATTTAAACCTACGTTGAGCAAGATCACAGTTTTATGAAGAATTCTGTGGTGTCACACAAGCACCAAAAACATTACCAACAAAACCATTTCAAGTGTAATGAAATACAGCGTTTGTGTGACTGAGTGTCCTAACTACTATTGTAATGAGACTGAGTGTTTCCCATAACCAGGACTCCGGGTCTAATTGAACTTAACGGAATAAATAGCAATCAATGATTTATTAATCGCACATGTACAAGTATGTTCTACATAATTGAATAGTAGCTAGGACACTCAGTCACACGGACGCTGTATTTCTATACACCGGCAACAAAACAGCAGCAACAGCTACAACAACATACGAACAAAATGAACGTATAATTTGTAAACCCGAAGTACAGTAATCAGTCAATTAACGCACATAAACCATTATAACCATAATTATGGAAAGTAAATAAGTCCTTATTTTTGGAATCATAACAACGCTTCTAATCTTGCTGAATATTAAAATGAATTTGTATTTAAGGCTTGTCAACAACATTAGCCCATATAATATCAAAATGATAAAATATTCCAAATACACAAATAAGCAGTGATTATGGGCCTAATCAAATTATTCTAGTCAATCATTGCTAGTCTCTTACACAATACAGAAACAGCAGTTTACAAGTTTACATTGCTGTAGAATACGAGGGGTATGTAGGCATGGATCTCGAAACAGAGTCCGATTTCTTAGTTTGTACTTCTAGGTACAGTAGCTAATCTGTCATGGACGTAATAATTAAGATGGCGGCCATTTCCATGGGGTTTAACATGGTTGTCATGACTAGATTACCGACAATTTCTTCCGGGAAAGTCATAAGTCAAGGATTGCAAATAATAGTTAAACTATAAAACTTTGATAAGATTAGAAGTATGAACTTACTTAAAAGTTTATCAATCATGTCCATATCTATTGGTTCTGATGAAATACAACGAATACCGTACTGTAATCTTTTTGTCGTCCTCTTTCAGATTTAAAGAGATTCAAATGATGAAGATAATCAAAGAAATCATTTTCTATATCGTATTTCTAAATATTACCATGCTGATTGCCTTTGGTGAGAGAGACAGCGCAGCGTATAATATCAATAAATCTCTTGAACACATGTTTATAACATCATCATACCATGGAAAAATAAGGTTTGACCAGGTAGGTCGATCGAAAGCTTTTGATAGAGTCAATCGGTTTTTACTAGGTCTTGTAAAGAGTACTTTTTCCACTTTTATGTTTGGACACATCACAATAATCTGGTAGTGAAGTTTATAATGTGTGGTTACTTTCTAAATGTAAGACAAGAGTGGAAAAACGAGAAATGGAGTTAGAGACAGGACACCACTTCTTCAAGTGGTAAAGTTTCATTCAACAGAAGCTAATAAGAGAATGTGTTCGATACATCATTCAATCTAAAAACAGTTAATTTTGAGCAGAGATAGAACTTCTTGAAAGGATGGAAATTCATTATAGTATAATTTTAAAACTCAAAATCTGTTTATGGTCTAAGTTAAATCATTGTTATTTAATAACAATGTTTCTTCTGGAATCATTTTGAAGCTGTTTTACCTTTAATTATTTTTGCTTTGGTCTATTACAATAAAGTTGCATAACTTTTGACATACTTAAACATAGTTTGAGCTTTGACGATTAGAATGCATAAGAAGTTAAAAAAATAGTAAATTTGTAGGAATGACCTGCTAATTATTGTTTATCAGATTCTCACAAAGGAACAGTTCTGGAATTATACCATCAATGTGTTTGTACCAACATTGTATGATCGGACATGGTACAATGGTGAACCTGACCGAATATCTGAACAACAGAATTTGATTGCTGATCAAGAAACAATATTGTTGGGTCCTGCTAGGTTACGGCAAGTGCGGATTGAACCAGGTATATCTTAATTACTAATAAGCCTTTCACATTTTTCTTTAAGTAAGTTCATATGGATTGTTGCGTTTACATATGATATAAATTCATTGTTCCAAATCCAAACATGAGAGTAAAAATACTCTCATTTTAGTGACGTTTCACTCCTACTCTGTCAGCGTCCTCAGACTGCCACCTTTTATTTTTCAATCTCTCAACGTCTGGACGTAGATGGCGTCTAGAGAAACAGACAAACAAAGTTGCCTGTCTGAGGAAGCTGCTAGAGTAGTAGTGAATCGTCACTAAAATCGGAGTATCATTACTCAATTCTTTTGGATTTGGAATAGTGAATTTATATCATATATAGCCTTTCACATTGTGTCCTCAATTTCAAGTTATGTTAAATTGTATAAACATTGAATTTAAATCAATCAAATGTGATAATGTTGCGTGGTTTCAATAATAATAAATATGAAATGTTATTAAACTGAAATGCATCTCATTTCTTATAATATTCACTCAACTTATTGAATAATATATGATACCCTAAAAGATATAAAACATAATTTTAAATCAATATTACAGCTTTAATAAAATACATTAACAGTGATAAAACAAGTGTACAAAAGGTACAATTGTAATTAATTCAAGATCAAAAACGAGCAAATTGAACAGAATACACCACATTTGAAACCTGGAAAACATTAAGTCTATATAGATTCGTTTTTTACCAAAGAGGGCGCTTTAAAAACTTCTTGTTTTAAGGAGACCCACTGTTAGTCATCTTGCTAGCTCATGATACAAAATTTTGTGTAGCTGATACAAAATTGTGTGTATCAGCTAGCATTAAAACACCCATTAATGTATTGCGGATTAACCACAGGTAATAGACAAATATGGGTACTTATAGGATATTCATAAAAATGACTTCCAGATTACCTTTAATTTTTCTGGCCATTTCCAAAGTCCCAATATATTTGCAATAATACCGTAATTGAGTAATATTATCAGTTAACTTAATTTCAGTCATTTCATGGATGATGCTAATTAATTGTTGTTATTAGCAGTAATCTTTTGTGCAATGCTTCATATCTTGAATACAGAAAGTTGTGATGTTCACCGTGATATGGCAACCGTTGTTCCCGAATGCCGAAGTTCCTTTAATATGCTTGATGTTCAGGAAAATGATTTTGATGAATTTTGGAAGCCAGTGAATATAACTGGTGAGTTACAATTTCAAGATGGACACTTGTTCATTTAAGAAATATAATTTCAAATGCTACTTATACATAGAATTACCTATTACTTACAGAATGTAATTTGTCATAGTGATCATTGATAGATGTCTACGTAAGTATTTTGTAATTTCATCCATGACACAAAGTACAATGTAGCTCCATTCCCATCTATTGCTCTTTGGTGATATTATACTGAAAAGTTGTTTAATCTGTATGAGTACATCAGAATTGTAAAGGTCTTGGTATACCGAATGAGTCAATTAAACTCAATACAGCGTGAGTCAAAATGAAGTTGACCGAGATTCAAAACTGTAAAACAAAGAACTACTGATATTTCAAACAATTGTTAAGCATCTTAGAAATGTGCAGACTCTTCTGCTTATTTTAAAAAAAGTGTGTGGGGGATCTGTTTTTTTTCTGAGAGGTTTTGCGTGTTTTTTTGTAAAAAACCCTCTTTTTACAAGCTGTCCACGGAATTGATGAGCGAACAAAATGCAAAGTCAGAACTTCAGCTATGCAGTCACCTGTTACTTATACCCTGTCTTCCTTCGGCAAAGATTGACGCAGTTTGGAACTTGGTCATTTCTGTTCACAATCCAAGTCTCAGATCCTTATGGTCCTCTTTTGCACTTAACATTTCTGGCTTACAATTTGCTGTAGCGTTGGAGCGCTCTGCGAAACGATTTTGAACCTCTGAAGGCCTGTGTGTTTGCAATCAGGTTTCAACTACAAACTGCCTTGTCAGAAGGTGCCATACGATGTGCAACTTTCCATACCAACCACCATTTTTAAGATTTCAGTGTCAGGCAGGTTCTAAACTGGTTTCATGCATACAATTGATTGATATTTGTATTTGAAATTCCTGCATCAAAATCCTGGTTGTTAAATGGTTCTTTTTCAGTTTTCCTTTCATTTAAAGATCAGCATATCATGGAAAGCTTTTTCTATGAATGACCATTCTCCTTGATTCAATGTTTAAATATCAGTCAAAGCAATTACTCTGCTTAATCAAGTGTTTACTTTGCATTTTTAATTGGTTTGCTTATTTATTCCATGGACAGCTTGAAAAATGAGTTTTTTTACTAAAACAAGCATAACTTCTCTTAGGAATTATCTATTTCCCTCAATCTTTTTTTAAAATAAGTACAAGAGTCTGCATATTTCCAAGATGCTTAACAATTGTTTTAAATATTAGTAGTTTATTGGTTATACAGTTTTTTAATCTCGGTCAACTTCATTTTGACTCACGCTGTAGTTGAAATGGGAGACAATTTTAAAGAACAAGATCAATAATAAACAAATATCTTTTGTTTCTAAGTAGATCATAGATTTACCATTAGAATGTTGATTTTGAAGTTATTAACATTTAAAAATGCAATACACTTTTGGACACCCTGTATGATAAACATGTATCGTGTAGTCTGTTTGAAGCAACATAAACTTTCTTATGATATTTCAGAACGACCTGACTACAGACAACCATACAAACGTGTTTGGGGATTTAGAGATTCTTCCGAACTAAACTCTTCCCCAATCTGGGGTTATCACGCACTCTACCCAGGCGGAGGATATGCAATTGAATTAGGGGATAGTCTCTCTGAGAGCGCTGGTATGGCCTCGTATTTACGTGATTCCATGTGGATTGATCGATACACTCGTGCAGTGTTTCTGGAATTTGTCATGTATAATGCGAACATTAATATGCACTCCGCGTCGTCGCTTATAGTTGAGATGTTGCCCTCGGGAGGTGAGATAACTTGTTGTGCTCTTTCGTATTGTGCTTTGGTGTTCTTTAGTAATGTAAACAGAATAATACATGTTACAGACGTGAATTTATATGATGCGACAATGGAAAAAATGAAGTGACAACATACTTTACCTTTTAAATTAAGCATTACATGAGTTAATATACCGGCATGCTTTTCATATGCGACTAGCTCCATTTTTAAACTCATTTTAATATTTTCACGAACAAACAAAAGCATTACATACTGAAAAAATAACTGAATTATGTTTGCAGAACTTTAAATTAAAATAATTCACGGATAAGAAGCTGAAAAGATAATGTCACTTTACAAAGGTTGAATTTTATTTTCAGTCTTTACTTCAATCTTTTCGCCATTTTCTAAGTTCTCTATGGCAAAATTAAACGAATAAATGTCAAAATCTATACGGTGCAACATTTTAATTATTCATTAATTGGTTAGAATAACATCCGATTTTACCTTTATTTTCGGTTTTTTTTTATTGTAGGTATACATCCCTTTATGTTTTTCTGGACAACACGAATTGACCGTTATACTGGAAGTTTCGCTTATTTCATAATTGCGGGACAAGTCGTCTTTTGTTTGTTCATTCTGTATTTCTTTCAACATGAAGTCCGAAAACTGATAAAAGAAAAAAGGGAATATTTCAAAAATCCCTGGAATTATGCTGAAATATTGACCATCTTTTTATCGATAACGGGGATGGTGTTTTATGGGTATCGATACGTTAGTGGCCGTGAAATGATGAGGAAATATGCAGAAAATAGAGACATGTTTATGGATTTTCACTTCTTTGCGCAATTTGACCAGGTACGTTGACGGTATAATTTGCACCAATTTTTCTTGGACTCAATACTTACATTGTTATAGACACATAACCCATTTAATAGGCCATATATTATTGGATGTTTTTATACCTATAGACGATCTAATTACAAAGGTCAAAAACGTCGTATGAATATTATACGATTTTAAGAGTGTAAAATTCAAAAAAAAGTTGAAAGTTTATAAGTATTGTGAAAAAAAGAGAAACAACTTTTATACCTATTACACCGGTGTAAAAGTCCGTCTTCAATAGACCATAACGGATTAAAGCACCCGGACAGTAAGATCAGGGGATGTGATTCCTTTTACACCGGTGTAATGAAATTGAGTGTCTCCCATAACCAGGAGTCCAGTTTACTTGAACTACACGGAATAAGTCGCAATCGATGATTTATTGATTGCACAAGTACAAGTACGTTTTAGTATTTGAATAGTAGCTACGACAATCAGTAACACGGACCCTGTATTTCATTACACCGGCTTTATATTAACGGATTGAACTGCAGCCTTGAAAAATGAATTGGTACAGGTATGGAATACATCGGTGGATATTGATATCAGAACATTTCCCCAGATGACTGTAAACTGAAATGATACTGGTGAAATGGATGATTGTAGCGTCGAAGTCAGTATTATGCAGTCGGTATACATTCGAAAGTATCAATTACATTGACTTAAAGTTTGAGGGACACCTATAATATCGGGAGCATCCGAGGCTACAGTTCATTTTCCTTCTAGCAAGACGGCGGGACGTCATGTTTACTGCAAGTTTTGCCTACTTACACATGTCAAAATATCCCTCTTTTTGGTGTACATAGAGAATAGATTCTCTTGTTTATACACAGACCCGCTTAAACATGTAGAGACGAACCTTTATTAGTAATTTTACGTCCACGATCAGGTTCGAAATGGTGTGAACAGACTGTTTCGAAAAAAAGTTGAAGCCTATTTCGCCAAATTGTTTTTTCATAATTTCATAGTTCAATTGTTTTCAAATTTTGAGAGATTGTAAGCTTGATACTACTTTGGATGAATATGTGGTGCCTGAATAATAATAAAATAAGCTTGCACTATTCTGCCTGCCAAAAACAAGTGAGCACCACGACTCCGAGATCTCCCCGTTTGAGCTCTGTATTGCCTGTTCTTAAATTCCGTTAAGGCAAAAATTGCTACTTTCATGTAAATAAAATAAAAATACGGCATTGTTATGTATGTTTTATATTTCACTCCCCGATCTCAAGGCTGCCTGGATTTTCCTGTGCTTTGTTATGTATACTAACCCGCGCCAAAAGTCATGTTTCGAGTCCCCACAAATGCATATGAAATTATTATTATATTAATAGTAGTTTGTATTCACATTTCCTTGAGCAGATGGAGGGTATTTGCCCTTAAATATTTCATCGGCTCTTTTACTTGAGCAGAATGTGATTATATAATGTACAAAGATAAAACTGAGACCGTTTCAATACATTTTTGTTAACAGATCTACGGTTACATGATAGCTTTTGTGGTTTTCATCGCCAATATTAAATTTCTACGAATACTTCGATTCAATCGCCGTATGCTTATACTGTCTATAACACTTCAATATTGCTCTAAAGATATCGCCTATTATTGCATCGTCTTCGGCATCGTGTTTGCAGCGTTTGTTTGTTCAGCTTATGGTATATTTAATCTTCATTTGGCCGATTTCAGCACTCTATTGCGGACTATTGAATCGTTATTTTCAACTGTACTTGGTCAGTATTGTGTTGAATTCTATAATAAAACACATATTATTCAAACTTCGATACACTGTAGGCTATTGTATTTTATTTTATAGGTCTTGAGAATAGATAGAACTGATTAAGTATATGTAAGGTGCAAAAATTATATAGAATTTTAATTATTTACACATTCTGATAATAATATATAAAGTTGGTGCAAATCAGAGACCGCCTATATATAGAGTTGGTGGAATTGTTTTACACAAAGTATACATATTAATTGCGTCTTCTGATTCTCATCTCACTCTTAATCCTCTTAATCCTTGTTCTCTACACAGGCAAGTTTAACTTCTACGAAATGCTTGAAGCTAACAGGGTCCTGGGTCCGATATTTTTCTTCGGTTACGTAATGGCAGTTGTGTTTATACTACTAAATATGTTTCTCTCTATCATCAATACCGCATTTAGCAAAGTACGGAACGAAACCGCCGCTATTGATGGCGAAATGGAAATAGTTGATTTTATGATTGAACGATTCAAAAGATGGTCAGGATTTTCTGAACCACGAATTAAAACTGACACAGATAAATTCGACTATGTTGAAGGTACGACGGTATATAAAATATAATAGTATAAAATCGTTTGGTTTTCAGTGCAATATCATGAATGTTTAAGCTATACAAAAAGTCACATAAATAATAATAACATTTAATATTTAGAGCTATATAATGAAAGTTGGACTCTTCTTCTTTTGTAAGTAGTGCTCGGTCCAGATGGAGAGCATCAGGGCCGTACGAAGGCATGAATAAGCCAAGGGGGCCAAACACATTTACCGTCCCGAAAGTCATGTTTCGTCCCGATGTATGTACCGTCAATTTGTTTGTAATGCGCGCGTAGCGCGCGAAAATTTTGCTATTTTCAGCCAAAAATCGATATAAAACCTTGATATTTGTGCTAAAATTATTTTGACTAAAAATGTGCAGAACAGTAAATTACTGTTCTGCACATTTTTAGTCAAAATAATTTTGACAGTAAT
>JXSR01S005344.1:63395-84396 GCA_000969725.1 Ophiothrix spiculata | reverse complement strand
ATTTGTGATTTTTTTTCTTTGAGAATTGTGGTTAATCATATCTCAAAAAAGAACTGTGTTCATTTATCTTGACCCAACCATAATTGCAGCAAACTTTATTTTGCAAAACAAGTGAAATACATGTAAATTTTGCAATTCTATCAAATGATTTTTATAGATTCACAACATTTATGTTTGCTTCAGAACAACTGCAAAGTTTCATTTCAAAAATATGACCTACAGTATGAAAGATATATATTCTTCTGAGGACCAAGAGGCCATGTTTATGGCTGGTATGAGAAGAACGATCACAGATTTACTGTAAAACTTTGACCTTCTTTGCAAAAGTTATGACAAGTTTATGAAGTTCACAAGAATCAGGTTGGTTTAATTAAATGCTTTTTTGAAATAATTATGTTCCAAAACAATCAAGGTTAAATATCACCACCTTAAAAGAATTCATCACGCATCACCTATTTTGTTCAATGTGTTCTAAAAAAATTCAGAAGCCCTAAGCCAGTTGAAATCAAAATTCCGATTATCTTTAGTAGATAACATGCAGGTTCATGCTAAGTTTTTGTCACCTGGTGCTGTATAGAATGACTTTTCCCCTGCATCTTCAGCTTCTGTACGAGGGGTATCAAAAAGGTTTTAAGAACACCAAGAAGGGAAGGAACTTTATCAATGAACTTTTGTCAGGATGGTCACCTGTCCTTGTGTACATTATGGTGCAAAAATGAAAGCAATGGCATTTATACTTTCCCTACAGGTGTCAATAGATGTCAACAACCTGCCTCCGCTAACCAGATAAACTGCATGGAGAAATTAAAGACATGTGGCATGATTAAATCCCTGCATTTGAAGCATTACAGCCCAGTAATTCTATGAAGACACATCCAAAGTTAATACATTAGATACCATAGTATAGGGTAGGGTCTCCTCTTTCCATTAATACTAAATTTATGAAAATTTGTCAAAACATGACATCACGAAGCATGGCTGACCTGAAAATGTTGATTTTAGCGAAATACAGTGTTTTTGGCTAAAAGGGGACCTCTACAAAGTCAGTCTGGGGACAGTCAGATTTAAGTGAGAGAAATGTATTGCTTTGCACATTGGCTATGTTAAGATGACTTTTAAAGCGTCACATAATAAAATTATGTTCCTGGACGTATTTTCTTCTTGGTGATCTTTAAAACTTTTTGATACCATTCATATACTCCTCAACCCTCCAATAAGAACAAAATGAGGAAACAACAAACAATGAAAATATACTTCTAAATATGAGTTTGTCTTTATTTTTACAGTGTGACATTTCCTAATTTGATCATGAAATGCAAAGTGAACACCTGTTAAATATCAGCATAAAATGTCAAACGTATATATGCGAAATTCACTTTGAATAAGTATGTAATCTCAGATAAAATGAAAAAGGCATACTGCATAATTTGCGGGGGGAAAGGGTATGTTGTTGAGACAATTCAAATTGAGCTGAATAAGGATATACAGTGAAACAATTGCTAAAAAAAATGGGGAAAAAATATATAATTTAAGTAGCATATTACACAAATTCAATGTTTAAGATGTTTTAAATCAGAAGTCTTTTCCTACTAAATAATCATGTTAACACATTTTCTTAAAATTACGCCTGACTATATTTTCCTATGCCCTTGCCGTGATTTTGTTACTTTGTTTTGAAAGCAAAGAAACTATCTATATAGATACACCTTTTGCTATTGACTGTTATACTCCAGCAATAAAACTAACACGTGTTTTGAGGGTAAATACGATTCTGTTGTCTTGTTTTGTGTAATCACACAGGTACCTACCAAAGGGAAATCAATGATCAACTTTGAAAACAGCCCCAACATGGTGTATTTAGCAATTGCAATGATGCACAACAAATTATTTGAAGGATTTGGGTACTTGACTAGCAAAGCACTTTTTAACGAATAAAATGTTACAGTAAGGGGCACACCATTTGATTCTCAGGGGGGAGCATGGAAGTTTTTTGGAAAAAAAAAACTTCGCCGCCTAAAATCTTGACCCAAAGATGAGTAAGAAAAAAAAAACTTTACCCGACTACTTCAAATTAAAGAAAAACATAAAAAATGTGATTAAAAAAACTTTGCCGTCGAAGGCGGCGAAAAAAAAAAATGTCGCCGCCAAAGGCGGCTAAAAAAAAAAACTTGACTCGACCCCAAATTCCATGCCCCCCCTGAAAATCAAATGGTGCGCCCCTAAGGCTGTGATCACATAGAGCTATTACTTAACACTATACGGGACTATACGGGCACATTTATCCAATCTATAGGACCTTTTTTCTGTGATATTATCCACGATATAAATCAATCATCTCTGTACTGATATACATGTACATGAAGCCATTTGAAAAAGCTCCCTGATCTCACTCTAGAAAAGAAAAATGTTGTTTTCCAGGGTGAGATCAGTACGCTGGCTAGCTCTAAATTCTAATGATTATGGATTTACATTGTGGATAGTATCATAAAAAATAAAGGTCCTATAGATTGGACAAATGTGCCCGTATAGCATATAGTTTGTAGTTCTATGTGATTGCAGCCTTAAGCACAACAATAAGATATCTTGCATAACTGGCTACAATCATATTTAGTTCGTTTTGTAACCTCATAAAAGTAAGTAATAACTCTGGCTCTTGGTAATTTGGCAAAGAGTGTACATGTACAAATAATTTCTAATAAACGTAAGAATATTCTCACATAGTTGTATTTACACAGCTATTCTGATGAAAGGCTATACCATAAATGATGGTACGTTTGCATCCTAATTTTACTATGTATGTTAAGACTTTTTTAAACTTGATTATCTTGGTACATTTAACAGAGGCATTTTATAGCACCAAAGCAGCAAATATCGTATATAATTTTTGGTCTGTACAGTACATTCTTACGTGTTTATATTCTGTCTCATGAAAATAAAGTATATTGTACCATCAGTATCATGTCATAAGTTTAAATCTAATGCTGAACACCTGTTTGCTCCATTTCTCTTGAATAAGCAAACTATAATCAAGAAATAAATATCTGAAGCTCTACCTTTTTGATAATTAAAGCCAGTAACATAATTTGATTATGTGACCACTAAGTCATCTTTACATAACCACTGTACAAAATAACACATTTCTTCCACTTAAAACCTACTCTTCACAGACTGACTTTGTAGTGGTCCTCTTTTAGCCAAAAAAATCCATAATGTATTGTGCTAAAATTAACATTTTAAGGTCGGCCATGCTTTATTACAACATTATGACGTCATTTATGACCGATTTCTATAATTTTGGTATCAATGGAAAGAGAAGATTCTATTCTATACTAAAGCATCAAACATCTAAACTTTGGCTGTGTCATCATAGAATTACTGTGCTGCAAACCTTCAAATGTAGTGATTTTGCAGCAATTTTATTACACCACATATCTTTGATTTCTCCATGCAGTTTATCTGGTTAGTGGAGGCAAGTTGTTGACATCTATCAACACCTGTATGAAAAGTACAAATGCCATTTATATCATTTTTACACCATAATGTATACTTGTTATAAGGACAAGTGACCATCCTGACAAAAGTTCATCGATATCGCTCCTTTCCTTCTTGGTGATCTTTAAAACTTTCTGATACCCCTTTGTACAGTAGAAACAAGTGAAAATCTCAGCTAAAAGAAAGATTCATTTTATGAAACAGTAGTATAATACAATCATAATAATTTTATTTAAAATCAGGTACTTAATTTTATTTTGCAAATTAAATACTTTGTGCCAATAGTCCATCATTACAACATTCTTAAATTTAATATAATCATATGAACTATCTGCTGTCAATATATTGCAAAGTATTTGCAAATTTAGAATGCTTACAGTAATTGGAATCCAGTTTTGTAAATAATGGTTTCTCCACCATAGCGGTATTCTATTCCAAACCTGCACCTAGCCTATGCATTACAGCCCAACACTCTATGTGTATTCACAATATATTTGTTGTCAATAAACAGACCCAGTTTGACAGGTCCTTGCTGTGCCCCAAAGCCTGTTCTAGATCCCATTCACTCAAATCGATAAATGCTGACAATAAGAATCAAGAGTTTTGATCCCCGTTTCATCATGCATTGGAACTCACAGATAAATCTCTTCTTTGCAATATTTACTTCCAGGTCTCCAAAGCACTAAACTTGAAAAAAGTTAAATAACTGCAAAATAGAAAATGTTATCATTTTGCTTGCAAACACCATCATTTCATATTGCACTGAATAAATGAAATGAAACAGGTAGTTCATTTTACGAATATGTTAATGTCTTCCTTATCCCAACCACTGACTTGCACTGTGTTTCTGTTACCTTTTAAACATTTTATTGAGAGATGGGAGACACATCCTTTTCATATTTCAGATACTAAATGAGTACACAAATAGGATATATTCATATACAAAAATCCCAAACTTTCAGCATTATACAAATTCTCCACAAACTGCACTTAGCAGCACTTAGGCCCGGTGCAGACACCACTATCGTATAGAATATTTTGCTTAGAATATTCTATGCTGACGAAAAAATGATGTAGTGACCGAATAAAACACACAGTTTTATTCGATGACCTACGTCATTTTGTCATCAGCATAGAATATTCTAAGCAAAATATTCTATGCGATAGAGGAGTCTGCACCGGGACTTATGATATAATTCTTTGCAATTAAAATACAAATTCTATATATTTTGTACCATACTAAAGTACTTAAAAACCATTGCGAAAAAACCTCTTCATGGTTGTAACATTAGCACGTAAGACTTGCCTGAGGGGGCGTGTAATACCGATTACTTGCTATGCATTACAATGTAGCGAACAACTGCAAGGCATCATTTTAATGTTTAAAGCTGATTTGAGGCTACAAAATATTTGACATGATTTTCAAAAGATAACATATTTAAAATGGGTTAGTGACTTTTAAAAAAATAAATTAGATATCATTGAAGGTGACCAATTAATCTCTTTGTTTGAGTCCCTATTCTGAATATTTGAACACAAACAGGTTTTGAGAAGATTACAAAAATTATTTAATTGAACTTGAACTGAAAACTTCTTGTCTAAGATTATTTTCTAAAATTGCTAAGTATTAAAAAAATACATCACCTTCCTGTTTTTAAGAGCAGTTACATTTAAAACCTTTCTGGGTCTTTTCCATCTTCAGTAGACAGAAAATGTAATTGTAATTCATTAAAAGGATACTGGTAGGAAATATTGTTTCAAACAAATTTCATTTTTCATAAATGTTTCCATTTTTTCTTAATGCTCATTTCAAAACTGTTTTTAAGGACACATCACTAAATTTGCTTTTGGCCCGTACAGAGCAATGCGGGTGCCGTCTCTAAAGTAAAAGCTTCAAAAATGGCGGGAACTAGGTTTTTTGATCGAATTTCTTTTGAATCATGTTCTGTGGTTCAAATGTAGTCAGGCTGGTTAAAGAATACTATAATTTTGCTGTTTTTGTAAAATTTGAGAGCAGATTTTCAGTGTCTAGAGAAATTTTGTAGCGAGTTAGAGAAAATGAAATTTTGAGCATATCCTATGTTCGAAGTGACATACCAAAAAATGATCAAGGTTACCCTATATATTTTTTCACTTTGTGGGCTCTTCTAGATCATAATCTCAAAATAAATCCAAGAGTTGAAGCAACCAGTCGCTTTACAGCCACGATATCCATGATCTGGAGGCTGTTTTGCATAGGAATGAATAGGCGATCTATTTGGTGGTGTGTGTTCATATGCTTTTAGGAGGTCAATTTAAAATCTATTTCAGGAAAAAATTTGTGTACAGAAATAATACACATTGTTGTGTTTGTTAGTGGTAGGCTATTTTTCAGAAATTATTTGCCTACTGATTCTCCTTCATAATGTTTTCTAAATGTCTTGTCATTTTTAACTGTATTATATTGAAAATTGGGAAAATGAAAATTTGATAAACCAATATTGTTAAAAGTAATTTGTTTTTGTTTTTGATTGACACTACATGTAGCTACTAAACACAAAACAAAAGTTAAAAATTTTCCAGTTAGCCTGTCATGATCTTAAAACAATTTCTAACTCTTGAATGGATGGTGACTTGATAATAAAGCAAAATTGCTCAAATAATATGAAACTGACATCCTCAAGTTCATTATCCTTTGATGGCAAGTGAGTAAATTTCTTGTCCTTTGGGAAAATGCCAGTGTACAAGTCAGACTTCATTATGTCTAAAAGAAAGTTGATATCACTGATAACACAGAGCTAGATGTGCTTGGGACAAAAACAAAATCATTTTTAAGTGGAACAAGTTTTCATAAACCAGTTATATCTAAAATTTTAAATATACGCATTTTAAATATGTTTAAATCAATTTTTCTTAACTTTAGGGACAATTCATGATCAACAAATCATTCCTTGGGTCACTTCCCTCAAAATTCAGATATTTAGCTAATAAGAATTCTTGACTGATATATATTACAAATCCAAAAGGGTACTCTCAAACTTGTAAGCATTCTTAAGAAAACTTTTTTTAAAACTAAGATTAAAATACAAGGAAAGTTTGTAATTCAAATTACTTTTTGCAGACTCACAATATTTTTGTTTGCTTCAGAACATCTGCAAAGTTTCATTTCAAGATCATGATCTAGAGCATGGTGTATATATATTTGTTCTGCGGACCAAGAAATGATTGGTTACAAATGTAAGCAATTGACTAAACACAAGACAAATTCAAGTTTTACTTGCAGAAGTTATCAAAAGGATGTAGATCGTCATGTATATGAAGATGACCCATCTCCATACCTGATGACCTTGATATGAGCTTTTATGTGACAACTGTATACAGACAATCATACTTTTTTTTAGATCAGTGATCTAGCACTGCTTTCCACAAGGGCCCTCTATACATAAAAATTATACTGCAATCTTCTGCAAAAGTGTTGGGACACTTAGTGATATTAAGCACTCTCCCCGCTCCCCTTAATCAATGTTGAGTATTTTAGACATATATGTGCACAACATTGATTCAGGAGGGGCGGGAGGAGAGGGATTGAAAAAGTTTTGTAAACGGTAACAACTTAAGTTTTCTATAAGATCGCAGAAGCAATTTTACATAAATGGCCAACCTTTTTTATTGTTATTGTGTGCATAGCATTAGTGTCCCAACGAGTTTTGCAGAAGATTGACTGGTTATTGATGTAGACAAGTCAACCTAGTCTTATTAGTCTTTCTCTATTCCTCTTCCCCAGAACTTTTCTGCACATTATTTTTTTTCCTGAAAATTATAACCCTTTCAAGATTTTCTCCCATCCATCTGGAAATATTAACAAAATATTGAAGTTTATATTTCATTACAGTATTAGAGAATGAATCTTTCAACCTATTACATGTCAAATGCTCTCATAGCCCCAATAGAGTTTGTATTAACCCTGATACATATGAACAAGGCTTTGAAATGAGGTGAAAAACCAAGTGAATTCAGCAATTTAAAAGACCCCCCTTTGAGAACTCCTATTTGATGAAATAGGGCAATCATGTTCCCCTGTAACATTGGATTTGTCTTTCAAATGACATGTTGTGATTGTGTATAACTTGATACAGCAGTCAAAACAAAGTCTCCAGTCTGCCCCATCTCCTTGAGTGTTCAATGCGATTCTCTTACATGTGTCACATCGCTAAGTTGCTAAGCTGTATGTTGCTATATAAATGCCTTTATCAATATAGACTCAACTAAATAGTTTGGTCACAAAATGTTGAAAAATTGACTTACAAACAATTGTACAAAACTTAAATCAGTTCCTTTCTAGTTATATTAGCTACATGTTTTGTCTCTTCTTATACTGTTACAAGGATACTCCAAAATTGGTAAGAAGTCATGGCAAGCCAAATTGGTACAAACTAATTACTACAAATACATACAAGCATGCAATTAGAGCAAAGACAGGATGAAAACTGATAAAATATAGTATTGATTTAGAACAACTAAACTCAAGAGGGGAGCGTGGCCGAGTCGGTAGGGCTCGAGTCTCGTAATACAGAGATTGTGGGTTCGAGCCCAAGGTGCGGTGGTTTTCGTCTCCTTGTTTCCTTTACTCTATTTGCTACATGGTTTGGAGTCACGTTAAGCCGTTGGTTCCCTGTACGAATATAGACTCCTTCATAGGGTATGCATGTCATGCAAGTACAGTGTATGATTGACTGATTTAAACACCTTTTAGGTCAAAGTAGCAACGATCCCAATATGGCCAATCTATTGACTGATTATGTTCAGGAACATAATTTTTCAAACCCTACATTGCTCTTATCTTATTATAAACAAAACACATTCTTGGTTCTTTTTATTTGAATATTTATATATTCTCATTATATGTCCCATAAAGTTCACCTTATATAATAAACACATCATATTATATATTTGCCATTCTACATAACCTGCAATGGATATCTGAGGTAAACCCATTTGAACGTGACATGATCTAAATCATGTAGCACAAGTAGCATCAGTATTGTGATTCCTGCTAAACAAGAGTCAAGTTATTCTGTGCATGGTTAGAAGTAGGCCAGTTAAATGCCTTGTTGTATGCAAGATCAGGAATAACTTATATAGATAGCACAGTATATCGCTAATTATAATTCTTTTGATTTTAAGTCATCCTTTAACCCTAACCGCACCAAGCACTTCGCCTTGGAAACCCGCAAGTTACAAATTGCAGGTTTCCACCTGGGTGTGAACCCGGGACCTCTCGCATCCTAACCCAACTATCACTATGGCAAGCCACTGAGCATGCGCTGCCATTGCAGCGATTTCGTGACCATTGCTAACTCTAAGGCGATTTTCCTAACTATGTGGATTGTGATTTTGTGATGTTTTGTACGGTTAGGGTTAAGGCAGACCCATATGTGGGCTTCACTAACCCTAACCGTACTGGGCACTTCTCCGTTTAACTATCTCCTCACAAATCTGCAAGTTAAAAATGGTAGGTTTCCACCTGGGTGTAAACCCAGGACCTCTCGCTTTCCACCCCAACTATCACTATGTCAAGCCACCGTGCATGCGCTGCCATGGCAGTGATTTCGTGGCCATTGCTAACTCCAGTCTATGACTTATTTGGACTTACGCAATTTTCCTAACTATGTGGATTGTGATTTGTTGATGTTTTGTATGGTTAGGGTTAATCACAAGTGAGTACTCACCAAGTCCTCAGTAACCTATTTAACCAATATAGCATGTGTATGTTAGGTGTTATCTATGCATCCTAATGTCCAAAATTATCATCGGACAACTAATTTACCACACTACTTATCCAACGGGACCCACAACCCCCATTTGAAAAATGTGCACTTTGTTTGTCATTATATTTCACCAAAATTATTGGTGGATCATGACAACGTAATTTAGAGGATCGCCAGATTATCTCCCAAAATTTGCATACTGTGTGAGTAGTTCCTCTATAATAAAATTCATCTAATGCATGTTTCAAGTGAATTTAGCTATAAATAAATTTGACTCGGAATCCGTGCAACAATTTTGGGGACACCGCTGATGCATGACAACAATTTTGACTGCGGGAAGGCCATCACTTACTGCTTCTACACGAGCATGCAACACCATTTTGAGCAAGCAGCTTGTTGAATATGTCAGTCCTAGTATACAGCCAATCAAATTGAAGAGCATAGCGCTGAAAGGGATCACGTCACATGGAGTTCATTCAAGAGATATTATAAAAAATCTGGCTGCATATATGAGGATGTATACCTCCGCTGCGAGGAAATTTGCTAGATTGACACAAAAGAGGAGAGCCGGGATAGTTGCTGGAGTCTCAGCTCCACCCCACCTCCTCATGACAGACCAAAAATTGTCAAACTGGGATTCATTCTTTTCCCATATACTTTAACACCATTGCAAAATCACTGCAAACTTGGACCCATGATGTAGCAAGAAACTTGGACCCATGGTGTAGCAAGACTCGTCTTTTAAAAAATTCAAAAACATTTACGCATTCTATATTGTGAGTATAATCGTGTGTGTAAATTTTAAAAGAAACCATCATCTATACACAGAGTAGTAGTAGTACGCTATAAAATGCTGTAAATGTACCCACTTAAGCGGAGTAGTCATGTGTGTCAAGTCAATACTCGTACATTCAGCTCCAGCGCTTTTATATCGCTGAACATTAACTATGGTGAATGCGCTTTTGTATGTGATACAGAATGACCACTTGAAGGAAGTGAGGAGTGAATGTACTTTGTGGCGGTAACACTTGACTAAAGAATGATAGTCTACAGAAAAGTTCTTGTAACACAGTCACAGTAGCTTCATGGTATAAAAAGTGGTTGTCAAATTGTTCCACATATATATTTAAGTGACAGGTCTGTATTAAAGGTTAAGATTCAAAAACGGTCTTTAAAACACAATTTTCCCATGTCACTTTTTGATGTGTTTTTCTGTCTAAAAATGTCTAAATATCTCTCTTAATATATTTGCAAAAACAGTGATTCCTTGAAGAGCAACTTTAAAACAACATTAAAAGTCAGGAAAATTCAAAATAACTAAAAGACAATTGCTTTGTGGATTGCACAAGACAAAATTTTCTCAAAAAAAGTTGTTAACCTGTTAAAAATTCAAAATGACACCTGTACTGAGATTCACAATGCTCGCCAAAATATATTTTATGCGTGCAAAAATTGGTTAACGTCACTTGAAATCGCTACATCTTTTACAGAGAACTTGTTTCCTTTTCCTGCAGAAAACACCATTTTACAAAGACAAAGAGCATTATAAACCCCTACAATGTAAATGTAGAAGAGTGATATTAAAGTAGCTAGGTTTATCTTGTATGAGTAAAAGAATGGCCTATCACACCTTGCATACAACATGTTTTAAAATACCTCTTATTCGAAAGACCCTAAAATGTATCTATGAAATAGATAAAAGTATGCATCATATACAGTCCATTGAACCAAGTATAACTCAGACAGACAATGTTGTTCCATTTGTTACATCAATTTCACATGGCTATAAACTCTCAAGCCCATTTCAAAGCAAGCCTTTTATGTTACATTGTTTACCTGCTTCAAAAATTAATGCATGGTTATAACCTCGGCATTTGTCGAACATTACCCGCCGGAAGACAGACCAATCTTCAATGTGATCGCTACATCTTTTACCGAGAACAAATTCACGCAGAAAATAAACTCCATTCTAAGCAGGAATACCTTAGGGCTATCCACAAGGTGTCTTGTATTGAAAAGTGCATTCTATTTACCAACTTCTTGTTATAAAAGGCTGCCTAATTCATAGTTGATGTGATCAATTCTTTTGATTACAAGTTTACTACAGAGGCAGGTTTATTCTTGATTACCAGTAATGTAGAATTATGAAATAATGCATCATTTTCATTTGTTAATGATATTGAAATTTCTCCACAAAATATGTCTTTCATTTGAATAATTATAAACTATTCAAATACGGAGTAACTAGTAGTGTGGACAAAAAAATCATGTATTAGTATTAATAGGAACTTTTAATTAATTTAAAAAAATGCAAATTCTTAAAATTCACATACATGTTTTTCCTTATTCCTAGTTTGAAAATGTTTAGTTATAAATACATTTTGGAAAAATTACAATATTAAGTAGCAGTTTTCTTTGAAGTGATGGTGTTAGGAGGCACTTTATGCTTGTGTCAAAAAATTCAAAAAAATGATAGGTCTTTATTTGATTTCAAAAATCTACAAAGTCAATATTTTTTAAACAATGGGATTAATTTAATATCGAGGACCCCAGGGCGAGGACCAATTCCACGATTAGCAGATTTTCAGCAAGGGAAACCCTTAACAGAAGCCAGTGGCCTCAATTTTACTGATGTGACACAGTTGATATAGCTAGCAACTTGTAATCTGCCACAGCATTACTAATATGATATGACTGTACCAAAGATACACCTGCACTTATGGCATCATGGTATCCATCCAAATTAATCACAGAGCTGGAATCAGAGCTGTGACCTTGGGTATGAGGCATACCGCATTACTGTACTCAGCTTTCGAAATTCTGGCTGTTCAGGATAACTAAATCTAGTGCCAGACAACCTAAATAAAAGCTGCGGTTGTTCAGCGGACAACTATAAAAATTTTGTCAAAGTTAAAACAAATTTATAAACATATTTATATCAATCCTGGAACTTTCCAAAAATTCAGAAAATTTGGGGCATTCCTCTTCAATTCCATGATCACAAAACAAACTAAATTGGAGCATTTAATCAGCACTGACTGTTGGTGCCAAAATCTTCACCCTTGAAAGTTAAAAATGTGCAACGGAAAGCAATAGCCTCCATAACCACCACTCCTTGGCAAAAGTCTGGGTACGAGACTACAAAAAGCCCTGTCTACAAGATCATGATTTTTTCAATTTAAATTGTTTTAAATTATGGACAAAAAAAACACAGAATTTCTGATGGACAACCAGAAACTAAAACCATGTATCTTTCCTAAATTCAGACACTGACTGTATCTGTTAATTCCAATAAAATTCAGGAACAAGTTGTTGAGAGATTTTTTTTTTCAATTGACTAAAAGGCAACATTAGATATTACAGCACATATTTGTAGTCTTATGACTCTTAGCTATGACCATTACTGGCTATGACCATTATCTAAAGTCTATAGTCCCGGGGGGGGGGGGGGGGCACTCAAGTATAATGTTGCAGGCATAGTGTGACCACAGTTTTTCAAAACACCCCTGAAGGGTGATTGTTTCTGAAGCCAAAATATACCCTTTTTCACCCATACACAACCTAAATCGGGAATTTAACATTACCGTTTATACACTAGGGTCTGAAAAAGTACCCTATTTCTTGAAAATGAGCTAAAATGGCTGTTTTTGTTGAAAACTAACCTAATTCACCTTTTTCTTGGTCACGCTATGCCTGCAGCATTATACTTGAGTGCCCCCCCCCCCCCCGGGTCTATATGCCTGTCCAGACCATTAACACTAAACTCCATACCCAATTTTTCCGTTTAAAAACTATCTCTTGGGAAATGGCAGCGATTTTGTGATCATCACAAACGCTGGTCTATGAGGTATTCAATTCAGACTTTGGTGATTTGCCTAACTTTGCAGAATGGAGTTTTTTGGTATTTGGCAGGATTAGGGTTAATATAGACCCAAATCTAGGCGGACTTAATATTAACTCCCTACCCCACTTTTTCGTTTTAAAACTATCTCCTAGGAAATCTTCAAGTTAAAAATGTTGGGTTTCCACCTGGGTTTGAACCCAGTACCTATCGCACCCAAACCCAATTATCACTATGTCAAGCCACTGAGTAGGTAAATTTTAGGAACTCGGAAATGCTTGGAAATTATGTGCTCAGAAAATACGTACATGAATTTACGAGCTCGTAAAATTATAATTTCAGAAATTTAGCATGTTATGAGCTAGGAAATTTTATAAGCTTGGAGTTGCTTGGAAATATAATACTTTACAAGCTCGTCAAAGGTCCATGGTTCAAAGGTAACGACTGAGGTAAGTGAAAGTGGTAATAGTGGATGTGGATTTTTATTCATGGTGATTTTGAACCTGTATCCATGTAGAAAGAAAATGAACCATGCCAGATACAGTGGAGGACTAATTTAATTTTTTTTTACCTTTTGACGTGACAAATGGAAAAAAGCGAGCAATTCCGAGCTTGTATGCACAACACTTACGAGCTTCTTATGAGCCTGTTACAAGCCTGTATTTTTAGCTCGTAATAGTGTGTTTTGTTTTAAATACTAGCGCGTTTTGTTTCAAGTACGAGCGCGTACCGTTTCAAATACGAGAGCGTATCGTTTCAAATACGAGCACGTTTTGTTTCAAATACGAGTGTGTTTCATTTCAAATAAGAGCGTGTTTCGTTTAAAATACGAGCGTGTTTTGTTTCAAATGCGTGTTTTGTTTCAAATACGCGTTCGTAACGCGCTCGTAACGAGCACGTTTCGTTAAAGTGCCTGTAGCGAGCTCATTAACATGCTCGTACTTGCTAATGTGCTCGTAATGTGCTTGTAACGCGCTCATAATAATGAGCTCATTGTGAGCTGATTTTTTTTCATAAGGGAAATTACATTTTTGTTTTAAAAATTAATATTATGGAATAAATGTTTAATAGATTTTGGGCATTGTATATAGGAACAATAAGGTTAAGTCATTTTAGGATTTTAGGTACTCTCTTATTTAATACATTTTCATACGTTCATGAAAAAAGGATATAGAAATTGTTAAAAAATGACTAATTATTATGCTGAATATAAGTTACACAATTATGGAATTTCTGATATCCAAACCAGTTGAAATAAGAAACCAGATTCTTTTGTATAAGTGTGCTGGCTGCAACCAATAAGCAATGCTTAGTACTAAGTATAACTACAGTCCTGGTTTATATACAGTTACACATATATACCGAAAGTGACCTGTAAGCACTGACACTGTCTAAGGTTATAGTGATGATGTGATATGGCCAGTTTGTTGCTATCTAGTCACAGAATCAAGTAATCTGAGAGGATTTTATCAAGGATCCTTCCACCTGCACTCTGATTATTTCTATTACTGCTGTCAGTTGTGGTATTATAAGTCTTTTCATGAATGGGTATACCAACTTCATTACCTGGTTAGTAAAGTACAAAAAGCAGGGGAGAAACCATCAACCTGTACTTATCAAATAAGGATCCAACTGCACACTACATCCAAACACAGATTCTGGAATCGAAAGCTTCTCTGGTCAGTTGAATGTACACGTACATGCAGTTTATCATTTAGTGATGAGCATAATACATGCACCTTAAACATGCATATCAGTTCGGTGGAATTCCCAATTTGGATACATATCTGAATTTTGATTAAAAAAGTTAACACAGCTAAAACCGGTCGAAATTCACCACTCGCAGGGAGTTCTAGATGATCCCTGAATTAGTACGGACAAAGCGAGGCTTCAGCTACGACACCATTTCATGTGCACGGCAATCATGGCATGAACAGGGCAATGAATATATTCAGCTTCGCAGCGCACCATAGCGGCCTAGGGCAAAAGTCAACAACATTATCATCATTTGTCATCTTATTCTAACATAAGTTTCCCCAAATTATGTTGTTTTCTGTGATCAGGACATGTTTCGAAGCTGCTCAATGGAATTTGAATAGATGGAAATAACATTTTCACAGGTCATCCTGTCTTCAACCAGACTCCTGCAGCTAACCGCCTGAAGTCAAGAAAGAGCTTCCTGAGCAGCGTCGATCCTCTTGCAACATCTGCAGCTAGCAGAAAGTTGCCTTGTGGGAAGAAAGAATATTTACTAACCCCAACAGCAACATCCATGGCACTGAAGCCTCAGGAAGAGCTCCCACCTGGAAGTGACACCAAGTGGACTGAATGGAAGTGCCTCAACCGCCTTAGAACTGGAGTGGGCCGTTCCACAGTGAGCCGGCAGAAATGGGGATATTTGGATACTGCCGAAGATGTAATTTGCGATTGCAGAACTGCACCTCAGACCATGCAGCATCTACTCCAGTGTCCTGTCTTGGAGCAAGTATGCACAGCAGACGATCTTGCAGTCTACAATGATAAAGCCCAACATTACATCCAACATTGGCTAGAGTGTATTTGACAGACCTGTACATTTTTCATAGATGCAAAAAAGATTGTCGACACGTACTTGCCAGCTTGCGCTAACGATTAGTTATCTGCACCACCGACAGTCGTATTAGATTTCAGATACCCTCCGTATCCAAAATCTCATGCGAGTATCAGAATTTTGATAGATTTTTGATACGTGACGTGGGTATCCAAATTCTTATTCGAATTTTGAGTTCCGTCGAACTGATATTATAGTTATTTTTAGTCTTTCAAATTTGGCAAATTTGCAGTATGATACATTTGTCTCTTAACACCCGGTTAAGCTGAATTCAGAAGATATACTGCACATGTTAAATGTTGTACAGCAACTGGATAATTAAAGAAGAAGCTACATGTAGGAAACTGTTGATAATAACACTCCTACATTTGATGTTGATATCAAATTTTATCAAAACTCAAAGCAAGCACTAATCTAACCAGCTAGAAATAAGACTTGAAATAAATAACAAACAACTATAAATAAACAATGCTCCAGAGCACAGTGATAACATTTATATATCAGAAGTAATCAAGGAAATTAAAAGCATTTCCTATCATCACTATTGGGGAAATGAGTGACAGCAAAGCAGTTGTTTTTAATTAGACAGATTAATTACAAGAAAACTCGTTAAGACTATTTTTGACCTAAAGGCATGCGATATGCAGCAACAGCTCAGGAAAACAAAATTTGAAATTTCCAAAATAGGCCAATGATAATCTAATGGAATACTTAAGGTGTCTGGTTCATTTCTAGAAAAAAATCTGCTTGAATGATATTTTATCGATCAAACCAATTTTTAAAATACAAATTGGGGGTCACCGGACTGGTTTTTGCATAGGAGTCGGTTTAAAAACAGCATTTTTGGGGGGAAATTTGTACAGTGGTCTATGGGAAATGTGGCAAAAGTGACATTATTTAGTAAATTTGGGATCGGGACCCGGGAATTCGAGTCCCGCCCGTGAAAGTCGGGACTCGGGAACAAAATTATGTTCCCGATTCCCGAAAGTGGTACCAATTTAAAAGTACCAACTTTTCATTTTCGTAGTAGGTGTAATTGAAATTACAATTTACGTATGCAAGCTGTAGTAATCCATTTTAATGTATTTCCAATGATCTGAAAGTAGTGTTGTACACGAACGCAAGATTCGTGTTCCGTAAGAAATATGCGATAGACGAAAACACGAAACAAACCAAAGCTGTCCGATAAAATGTCATTTTATCTACAAAAAAATTACGCTTCGATCGCGAAAAATGAACTTGTTTTGTTTATTTTATTATTATGGCGATGTTCTTATTCTCATAAACTACTAACTATCACACTTACACATGCGCAGTTCATAACAAGATCGAATTACCGAGTCACGCGATCTTTTCCCACCGGTACTAGTAGCATTGCATTGGAGCAACGTAAAACTGGGTACCGCTGAAATTGCGCCGTTTACTTCCGGGTTTTATTTGCGTAAATAACATGAAAAAAGCAACATTTTGATCTTGATTTTATCGCAATAATCTTTACTGTATCAAATTGTCAAAAAATGACAGCATTACAAGTTGCCATATTCGGCAGTCTAACACACATGACATAGCATAGTACATGCAATGAAACACAATTTTGCGTACATGAACGGCACTCTCATATTTCGGGATTATTTTCGGGAATCCCGAGTCCCGCCCGAAAAACCAACTCGAGTCTCGGGAGCAATAATTCCCGAAACTCCCAGGCCTATTATTTAGTGTTGATTCAAAAAATTAATCCGGAAATTTTTGTCAATTTTTTCACAAAAGTTGCACACAAGTATGTTCTTTCAAATAAAACAAAAAACAATAAAAATTGGGGGTCACTGACTTAATTTTCTAGAAAAATATCAAAATATGGCAATTTTTAGCTTCAAAACACTACTCAGAGTGAATGCACATGTATGCATATTGCGACACTTACGCGTATGCTTTGCCTGTGCTCACTGTTTATCTCATGCTTCAGTTCCATTTTTCATCATTCATCTGCTTTCTATTTTCAGTACTTTTTAAGGTGTATTTTATCTGTATCTTAGCTTTTGAATTGTAGTAATTAAATTTATTTTTAATCAGCTTTTAATCTTTTTATGCTTGTTTATTCTGTATATCTTTTGTAAAGCGCCTAGAGGCCCTTGGGCATTTCTGCGCTCAAAAAGCACCATTTTGTTTTTATTATTATTATTATTATTATTATTACCAACTCGGACACTAGCGCGTATGTGTGGACGGCGTGTGGACCAGACACCTTAAGTTGCCGACAAAAGACTAAATATATAATAGGAAGACTATAATCATCTTCTGCTGGCAAGAAAGATGTATTTCTAAACAGGGGACAAAATATAAATGGTATCATGATACAAGGATCATTTATTCTTTACATGTACAATATCAAATTCAATGTGTATCTTGATAACTATAATACAGTCTGATATCAGCACCCGTAAATGTCGCATGGTTTGTATTTTTTTAATATGCATGAAAAATTAGCAGTATCGCTATCTAGGCGGTGAATATGAATATTCATAAGGCGGAGTACAAGATTTTAAAATCGAATTAAATCTCTGAAAGAAGTCTGAATTTCAGAAAATGTTACGCAGAGCAGATAAAAGAGGGCCAAGCCATTCAAAGCGCAAGGTCTGAGCTACATGCACGCTGCTAGCATCAGATGACCCGCCGTGACAAAAGATGCTGGTTATCGAAATCTTGGTGCCTGGTTATCGTAATACAAATCGCAGGCAAGTATGAAGGGCTGATATTAGGTACCTTTCATACACCACATCAGCATATATTTTATTTCTCCTTGTTTTTTTCTTCAATTTGATTGTCTTAGAAGCAAAATATAATTTCCAAATTTCATTATCTGAGTTGTCATATTTTTGCTAGTGGAATCGACCAAACTGATGTCTTTTTATCTTCTAAAACAAGATTGATGCAGGGGTTGAAATTCGTATGTTTAAAAAGGCTCAAAATCGTTGATTGTTATAGAAAATACCATATAATGCAGGTCATGTGTCATGAACTCGCCCCCTTTTACGTTACATGCCTTATTATTCAATGTATGTCACCAATTGATGTTCAAACTTAGATATTTCACTTAAACTTCACTAAAATGGGGTAATGTGGGTAATTTATTACATTTATGTACAGCGTTTTTAAGGTTTAGGGTGTTCCAAAAACAAATCCTGTTGTTTCCAATTAAAACCATTTTTGAATTTAAAAAAAATAGCTCTACCCTCTACACAAATATAGACTGTATTTTTGAATTCCTATGTGTTTTATATCAAGATCTCAAGAAAATAGTGCATGCTATTGAGGTTTACACTCAATGATCAACTATTCTATTTTTAATAATGCTCATACTTGTTTTTATTTACACCTAATAAATTGTGTTCAGTTTAATGTAATATTCTGAAAAACTATTCTAAATATTTTTTTTCTTTTTCAGCTTGGTATAGCTACATGGTGACTATCAATTTTAATATAATTTATATCATCAGAGATCATGTACCTGTATGTCTATTCAAACCCAAATTGAATTAGGTAATTAGTGACAAAATGGCTTTTAATATTCTATATAGTTCTAAAGCAGCTGTTGCTGTGCGAGAAAAGTGTCTAGATGAGTCACATTTATTTAATATAAATTGTCAAAAACAGCTACAGAGAACATTAAAGGGGCATTGGACAAAATTTTGAAATTTTGTTTGTAGATGATTTACTCATCCTATGTTAGAAAATAACAGTCAATTACCAGATATCACAAAATTTTTGATCAAAACCTTCTAAAATGTCAAAAATCTCAAATTTAATTTTATTTGTTGATTTTGGGTATGAGGCTAATCTCTAAACGTATTTATTGATGCTATACAATGAGAAAGAGCCAAAGATTTGATTGTAAAACATTCCTTTCACATCATAAATTGCAGAAAAATCAAAAGAATTTTGGAATTTTCATCAGATCTCCTGAAAGGGCCAATTCTAGAAATTCAACTATAGAGGGCAGTATTTATCATAGTCGACAACGATAATTAAAAATAAGAGAATATCTAAATATAAGAGAATAAGAGAATATGCTGTCATTATTACCACTTATACTTCTAATGGTGCAAAAATCTCAAAATGTTTGGGGAAAAGTTTGGGGATGATGCCAAACTTGTCCAATGCCCCTTTAAACTATCATATGAGCACAAAACTCATATTTCAGGCTCTGTCATATGGGCACAAAACTCACATTTAAGACTATCTGTTTCTGATTCAGTAAGCCAAAGCAGAACTTTGTGAAAAATGTAAATTCATTTCCCACTCTTATTGTGTTAGATTGTGTGCTATATCTATTTGGAAGTGTAATACTGATATTTCTGTGTTGTTTAGTTGAACTTGTATGATCAAAACATTGATTACTGTATCCATGGTATCAATGGGATACAAGTTGTATCCCATTGATACCATGGATACATTAATCAATGTTTTGATCCCAGTTTCTATAAATTTTATGTATATTAATGTGTATCGTAAATTTTCCTGCTGGTCAGGTGATAGTGTTTTCTTTGATTTTACATTTATAACTAAGCTAGAATTTTACACAAACTAAAAGTATGATTTGTGTGAGGTTTATCTGGGTACCATCTATGTGACCCATCATATCGAAAGGTACCTTAAGGTCGGCATAGTAAATTACGAGATACAGGCCATTGAAGCTGAGCATAGTCAAAAATCATGTCCAAGGTCGAATATCTAATTTTTACCAATTTGGATGTAACTTTGCAATCGAACATCCAATAACCAAAGGCAATGTGTCATTTTAAAGCTTAAAATATAATCTTTCAGATGAGACTAAAAAATCAATTTTCATTTTGGGACCCTTAAATTAGGTACCTTTCGATATGACGGGTCACAATGAGGAGGGGAGGAGTGCCCCAATCAATGCATCTTTTAAAAATTTCCACAAATTTTGTCCTGTCAGCACATGCATACAGATACCATATTCACTCATCTAATTCAACTATTTTCCATCTGACAATCTCCTTATAAAATGAACAAAATCTCCATTTCCAAAAGTTTGACAAATAGTCATACTCTGTGACCGACACTTCATTTCAATTATTTTAACAATTTTTTGCATGCTATTATGAAAGCGTTCAACTGTAACGTGATCTAAATTCAGAAAATGGGTAGTTGAATTGGACGAGTGAATACGGTATTTTAAGACATATTTGAAAAATATTGTAATACCAATTTCCCTAAAACAAGTGTCATTGTAATAGTATATAGTGACTATCTGAATAGGGCAAATGACATCTGTGAAGTCCTCATATAAAGCTAATTTATATGAAACAC
>JXSR01S005343.1:43429-55499 GCA_000969725.1 Ophiothrix spiculata | reverse complement strand
TAAGAGCACGTTGCACTTTTATTTGTTTGCATAGTTATGATTACAATAAGACAATTGTGATTTGTGAGTAAGGCCACGTTTCTTGTGCTTTTATCGTAGCTTTTCAAAGTGGCGTCTTCATCTAACAAGAATTTTTTTATTCATATGCAATTGTATTGATGGACTTCTAAAACTTAGATGAATAGATTGTTTTCCGATTTCGCCACCGGCTTACGTATGAACAACAAGCCCTTTCTGACACTCACCCGGTCATATCATGAGAATGACGCTCACCCGGTCATATCATGAGAATGACAATGGTATGACGGTGACCATGCAAAAGAATATTTTGATATGGCGAAATCACAACCCAGTTAAAGTGCGACACCGGTAGCTCATTTATTATTTTTGCCAATGTGGACAGGCTCCGTGTAACAAAATGAACAGAAATTTCTATTGTTGCAATTGTTTTCATATAATATAAGTAAAACGAAAACCAAACGCTGTTATCATGCTGAAGTTTGCCCCAAATTGCACGGTCATAAATCTGGTTAAAACGCAAAGAGAATATTTTTCAAACACACAGCTAACATTCAACACACTCCCAGAGATACATACAAATGATGCTTGTGACAGGCATGTGAATCAAAACTGCCTCTAAAACTTTAGTAAGTATTCAGGAAAAGTTCTTAATGAATCAGCTGGGGAATGTCAAAAATGAAAATATACATCATTAGGGTGTGGTCGTCATTGTCTTAGCTTGTCACCGATTTAGTAACAATCCTCTTGGGTTTTTCCTGCTTTTATCAAGCGTATCTTTTCAAACTACACATCAAAAGAAATTTATAATAACTTATATGTAACATTACCATACAAGCATAATGAAATTGGACGTTGATGATCCGAAGAAGGTAGGAATCAAATTAACTTATAAAATATAAAGGGCAATAATTACTTTTAAGTAATTATGCCCTTTATATTTTAAAAATCGCCTCGTCCTTGTGTCTTTTCATGAAACGTGAGCAGCGCTATAAGACAATGTCTTAGGTAAATTTTTACTCGGCATTTTTGTCGTAAACTATATCTGAAGTGCTTATTAGTGACAGTTTAACGTAATCCATTCACATACGAATAAGCCAAAGGATATATTTCAGGAAGATAACGTGTTTTCAAAGACCATCCACAGACAGAACCATGAGCTTTTATAAACAAGACTTTATCTCTAGAAATTTAAAACGGACTCGCTTCAAGCATGTCAAGCATCTGCATTAATTAAAAACGAGAATTTGCATATGAAAATATCTGCATTTTACAAGGGCATGTACCAGTGATGTTTTCATCATAAGAATTTCCGCACGTCACTCTGTATTAACAAAGTGCCAAAGGTTTGGCTGTGTGGTCATTCTGGAATTTATGTTTAAAAAGAGAAAGGTTGAAGTGAAAAATAGCATTTATGAGTCTTTTACATACAAAAACGCTGTTAGTATACACTAGAACGAGGGGAAAACTAAACCTCTCCTTATCAATATTCCCATCTCAACCCACGTGAAGACCATCAAAGGAGTCGAACTAGAAGATGTGTGTGAATTCAAATACCTCAGGTTCATGCTAATATATCCAAGACCAGCTTCATGACTTCAAATGTAGGAAAGTACAAGCATATACAGCTGTAATGAACTCCACATCACCTGGAAATCCTCACCTGAGCAAGGTACCCACAAAATCAGATTCTTCACAGCCAGCGTGGAAAGCGTGGCTCAGAAACTTGGACTATCAGCAAGAAACAGGAAAATTGCATATGCTACATTCAACTCTTGGGAGAAGTTCTCAACATTTTTTGGAAGGATGACGATACACCTTTCTATTTAAAACGGACAGGGCCAGGCAACGCCGTATTTGATTTGCTTGACACTGCATCCGTACCATCAACAAACTCTTCAGTTTGATTTTCTAGCCTGACACCATCAACAGTGATTTCAAATCATGCACATGACAGGGAAATTTGGTTCGATCATGTAGCCAGTGTTTCTTACATTCCTTCTTACGACTGAAATACTATCAAAACCAGTAGCATTTCTTCGTACTAATTATTTGAAAATCACCAACTTTTTCTCATCACTTTAAGCAATCGTTATTTTTTTTCTTATCATGCTTATTGTAAATATTCTGTAACAAACCTTGAAAATGCTTAAGATTGAAATGCTCAACTTGCATGCAAAAAGTAAGCTGTGAAATATGGTATAATCCGATACTAGTTATAATTACTGTAATTATAAGGGTAAAATAGTGAGAATTTTGAAACCGCTGCACCATCTGTTGAGATCACTTCAGATTCATGTCTGAAAAACTGTACTGAAAATCGTGTCGTATATAGTAGAAGTTGCACTTCACGATTTACACATGGCCAATAATCTTGCACATTACTATATACTTAAAACGAGATATACACGAAAGCAAACACACTTATTTTTCATAAACATACTGACAGTAATCCCTAACATTTGTCTGATTTGAGCGGTGACATATCAGTTCAATTAACAAAGGCTGACATTCCGTGAAGCAGACGACATTTCAACCACGAGTCACACGAGCCCCTAAGGGTAATCTGAGGAACAACCAATTGCTGATATTGAATAACAACAGATTTTTAGAGGGGATCAAGATATTTAAACATAGACGTCAAAATTCAATGAAAGTCAATTTCACTCACAACATGCACTCGTTTAGTTTGAAATGAAAACGCATTGTCACGAACGAACTTAAAATCCTATAACATGCATGTTATCTTTGATAGTTTTTAATTTTTCTGCACAAAGAAAGGAGCAAAATGAGCAATACTCTAGCTTTAATTATATGATGTTCATTTTGTGTTATATAATTATGTAGAATTTATGACATTATGGCCTATTAGTTACATAACTACTACACTAGAATGAATCTTTACAACTCTGAAGTCAGTGTCAACTTATGTTTTATCCAATATACATACATAACAATCACAAATCTACAATCCCCTTTGATCAAAAAGAACAGATCTTGTACAATTTATACTTACTGAGGATGTTTCGGCAGCTCAAAATTATATATCAATGAAACCATTAAGACATTAATAATAACTATAGATCAAGTAAAAGTAAAAACATAATTAGATCGTCCCTGTGGTGAATTCTAATATTTGTTACATTTTGAGAATTTTTATACTACAGTTTTTGAATTTTCAAATATTTCAGGTGTTGGTCATCATACCTGGCTCCTTTGAGAAATTACCCCATTCCTATTCCAGTTGTTTCTATAATGCAAATAATATTAACCCTTACCCTCCTGTGTGCTACAAAGTACTACAGGCAGAACGTCATAGACGGCGGGTATAAATAGGCACGAAATTGCTGCCGAGGCAGGCCACGCTCAGTGGCTTGCCATAGCTGGATCAGGATGCCGGGGGTCAAGGGTTCGACTCCCGGGGAACCGGTGGAGGGAACCAGAAATTTTGTTACGACGTATTTGGACTTTTTAAACGTGCGAGAGTTAGGGTTAAGATTTTTGGTTAATGGTAAATTACTTCTAAACGTTGAATCTTGTCAATATACTGGGAGAAGTTCTTATCTAAAAATATATATTTTGGTAGCGTTGGTAGCCATAAATCATCAGCTATACAATGTGCTAATGATTCTCACACATTCGAGTGACAATCTTTTCACAGACAACATTCACATCATTAAGTGTTTAATCAACCTGCTTAAGAGTTTACATTCACACTGATTCAAGTCAAATGCCATATCCTAAGAGAATACCGAGACACACCTGTGAGTACAATGTATGTTAATGGTATACATCTTGGAATAACGTTACCAGGACTGCTGGACTGGTATTATATGTTCAAATATTAGCAGAAAAAAATAACATAAATGCATCAATATCAGTTTGTTGAAAATTCATACACAATCTGTTTATTACATATTTAAAAAGAAGAACAACAATCACGGTGAAAAGTGCTAAGGATTGAGAATGAGATACGTGAGGCAATTTTCATCCAGTCTAACCTTAAACAGAGATGGGACCGTGAACTTTCTGTCTAAAGTCTATGATTCTCTACCACAAGAAACAACCAAACATATTACAGAATATTAGACTTGTGAGTGTCGTAAATCAGTACAAACTTATTTTTTTAAAAGCAACCAGGTTGGTAGAAGTATGTGATATTTCACAAATAAAATTATATACCCTAATGAATGTATATAAATTATGTGAGAAGATGTATTGCTGATTTTTCACACGATTTCGATTGATCATATTGATGGTCAACATTACGGTTGTTAACAAAATGAACTCTAAATATTTGGACAGATGTTTGTCAAATAACATCTTCTAATGTTCGATACCACATTATGTAAGGTGATCGTGATGTAGAAAAAAATTCCGCTACGATGCTAAACAATGCAATAAATGTTTCCCGCATTAAGGATACAATCACAAGGTTTTCTGTTACAGTCGTGAGATTATGGATCACTGCTCTTAAAAATAACCACTGTCTATCTTTGTGATAATATCATCAGTTCCCATCTATTCCTGGTACCACACATAAAGTAACCTTGGAACTCTAAAAGTGCATTGCATAACATTATAGTAAAGAGATATTCTAAATTTCACACAGACTGATAAATAATTTTGCGTTTTTTCACGTATCTACTCCTTTGTTTTACTTAACACTCTCATCAAGTTGGCAAAATCCTAGTGATATTGCTTAAGATGGACATAAGATATTCATCATAGGCGCTGGTCCTTAACTTAATATAACATAGTTTCCTCTTTTTATACTCATTTACTCTCTTCTTCCATTTTCCTCCCTCATGCTTCTTCTTCTTCTGATCGCTAACAAACATCTAAACTTGATCAAGGGAGAACTAATAATTAATTAACAATGTTGATCATATAAACCAATTATGGACACAATCACAGGTGATATATCGCACATGATTTATGTTTAACCATCTAAAACATTGGCAAACATTACGCTATACAGCAGCTACAACCAATTTATGGTTCCTCAAACAATTTAAATACCGGCAGATTACTTATTTAGTGTGTCTAGTCAGTGTCGCACTAGGTAGAATTTTAAAGCTAGATTCCAAGGGAGGTGTTCATACATGTAGTTTGAGGTCACCTCGCCAGTCTTACCTGCTACCTATGATCGACCAAAGTTGTGAAAGTGTTACAATTGACACCGGTGCACATTACACTGAATATTTTTACAATTTTTGCAACAATATAGCAGAATATGTAAACATAAATATAAAAATATAAATATAAAAATGTCTGTAAATCTTTAAAAGCATGATATTTGTACCTGTTTTTTTTCTTTCATATACACTTTTGACTCTCTTGAGGCTCATTCTCCGATAAACCGTGCAACTTTGGTTAGAGAAATGTTGAAATTTCGACTACTAACAACTCATGAAAAACATACAAAATCATAAACTCTTATGGCTTCTGAAGAAGAAAAAGTGCATGGGATATGTTTTAAAAATACTTGATTTTTAACCATTGTATTCCCTATACCTAATGTTCGTATCTGTTGGTTCGTATCTGTTGGAATCTTTTTTTAAATATTCATTATTGAGAAAATTAGTTTTCTTACAAACTTGATCTTTACACTAAATTAGAAGCTCTACACATACTACACTGTGGTGTATTATTTCGCTCATAGTGTACCGCGTTTTGCGAAAAGGCGACAAAATGTGTGGTTCGTATCTGTTGCGACGTGACAGTCACATAGGGGTTTTTTGATATTAATATCCTTGTAAATCATTACTGTAAATATATAATTCTATATACCATATATGTTATTCAAGACTGAAGTTTACTTGATAAATCTAATGCGGAATCATCCATCAACATATTGATTTTCACACTTTATTATCGATTTTAGAATTTGGTTCGTATCTGTTTGCAATATTGGCGACATGATTTAAAAAGCTATTATGTCATATTAAATACTTAATATAATTAAACTTTATATGTCATTACTAATACCTATTACGGGCTATTAAAAAATATGCATTGCGTTTGAAATGCCCGAATATTTTAGGAACGGGGCCACATAAAACGTAAAAAGTATGGCTGGCGACATGGGGAAAAGTAACGATTTTGCATTTTCAGATTAATCGTTATCTACTTTCCTGGCATGCTAAAATGTTTAGCTTCACACATGTTACTAATGTGACTTTAATGTATTAACTAGATCACTCAAATTATTTGTAATAGGCTTAACAACGCTAAACTAGTAACACGAACATGAGCGACACCAAAACGGCAAAGTTGCACGCTTTATCTGAGAATGAGCCTTGAAGAGAATAAAAGTGTGCTTTTCTATAAAATAAAATATTTTACAATCTCGCTTTTTAAACACATAACATTTCAGGAAAATGTGTATATTACATGTTTTTTTGTTACAGTCGTGAGTTTATGGATCACTGCTCTTAAAAACAACCACTGTCTATCTTGGTGATAATATCATCAGTTCCCATCTATTCTTGATACCACACATAAAGTAACCTTGGAACTCTATAAGTGCATTGCATTACATTATAGTAAACAGATATTCTAAATTTCACACGGATTGATAAAGAATTTTGCGTTTTTTCACGTATCTCCTCCTTTGTTTTACTTAACACTCACATCAAGTTGGTAAAATCCTAGTGATATTGCTTAAGATGGACATAAGATATAAATCATAGGCGCTGGGCCTTAACATAATATAGCATAGTTTCCTCCTTTATACATGTATACCTTTTTACTCTCTTCTTCCATTTTCATCCCTCTTGCTTCTTCTTCTCCTCTTTTCCCTCTATTCATCTTTCTTCTGATCTTCAAAAAGCGATGCAATAAATAAAATGAAATAAAGCAGCGATTAATTAGGTCGTAACCATCACTTAACTAACATTTCTTCAGGTTACTGGGATTGAAAAAAGTGGAGTGTTAATCCTGGAAAAGTATTAAGAATTCGTCAGGCTAAAACAATCCTGTTTTATTTATGTCACAGTGTTTATAGTACAGAGATATTCAAAATTCCAAACGGATCGATAAAGAATTTTGCGTTTGTTCATGTATCTACCCTTTTGTTTTACTTAACACTCTCATCCAGTAGGTTAGTGATATTGCTTAAGATGGACATAATATATAAATCATAGGCGCTTGTCTTTAACATTATATAGCATAGTTTCCTCCTTTATACATGTATACCTTTTTACTCTCTTCTTCCATTTCCCTCCCTCCTGCTTCTTCTTTTCCTCTTTTTCACACAATTTATCTTTCTTCTGATCTTCAAAAAGTGATGCAATAAATATAATGAAATAAGGCAGCGATTAACTAGGTCGTAACCATCACTTAGCTAACAGTTGTTAAGGTTGGTGGTATTGAAAAACAATCTTCTGGAGTGTTAATCCTGGAAAAGGTATTTAAAAACCAAGATAACACATCTTCTGTAATTACGAACTCGTCAGGCTAAAACAATCGTGTTTTATGTATGTCACAGTGTTTACTGTAACAAAAAGAACTTTCAAATAACTGTAAAATAACATTTTAAATTACAAGCGCTCTTGCCGGCAGCTCTTGTGGTATTTTCATTACCAGAAACGGTGGAATATAAGGAATATTGTAAGTAACACCTATCTGTTTAAGCCAATACCACGTCTAAGGCTAATGAAAGCCCTGATATATTCTAAGACAAACTTGTTTTTTCACCGTAAAATTACATTAATCGCTATAAAACTGATACCACAGTGCATGGTAAAAATAAGAGTTTCTGAAATTGAAAGAACGAAGAATATTCCGAAATTCTAAGCATCTTTACTGTAATGTACATCCGAACAAGTGCAATACTAGTCCTTTCGTTGTGACAAGCTCATTCTTTACACTAAAGATTACCTAAACTTAAACAAGTGAGATCTAATAATTAATTAACAATGTTGATCATATAAATCTTAGACATAAATCGCAGGTGATATATTGCACATGATTTATTGTGTGTGTAACTAGGGAGAATGAATGGCTTAACCATCATTGACGATCAGTAAACTATCTGTATTGTAAGCAGTTTAGCATATTATTAGATTACTTATTTTGATCATCCCAAAGTGGATGTATACAGCTTTAAAGCAGACTGATTTTTGAAGCGAGATACTAATAATATTCTTTATTTAAAACTACCAGCGAATGATTAAATTATCATTGAAAACAATAACATCACAAAACCACCAATGATTATCCTATCTACCACTATTTCAGCCATCTTAGGTATACAGTATACAGAATTGCAATGTCCTATGTTCTAGTGGGGCATTTATTTTCATAAAGAACGATCAGACACGTTTGTTAACGTAACTGACCGTTTTAAAAAACTTTTAAATGTTTCAAGTCAACTACCATATTTCATAAAATCTAGTCTGGATATATCAAAAACAGGCCTATTTTCCACCAATGACTTACACTTGTTAATACAAAGCCAAAGTTGACAATATAGTTTAAAAGCAAATGTTTCTGACATTGAAAGACAGTGAACTTGTGTTCCCTTAACCACTTTTTTATTTCTTCTTATCAATACCCAGTCTGAGTAAAAAAAATAAACGGTCCAATCTGTGTGATAAGCTCATTCTAATGCGCTAACAAACATCTAAACTTGATCAAGGGAGAACTAATAATTAATTAACAATGTTGATCATATAAACCAATCATAGACACAATCGCAGATGATATATCGCACATGATTTATGTTTAACCATCTAAAACATTGGCAAACATTACGCTATACAGCAGCTACAACCAATTTATGGTTCCTCAAACAATTTAAATACCAGTAGATTTATTTAGTTTTTCTAGTCAGTGTCGCACTAGGTAGAATTTTAAAGCTAGATTCCAAGGAAGATGTTCATACATGTAGTTTGAGGTCACCTCGCCAGTCTTGCCTGCTACCTATGATCTACTTATGTTGTGAAAGTGTTACAATTGACACTGGTGCCGAATATTACTTTGAATATTTTTACCATTTTTGCAGCAATATAGCAGAATATGTAAATATAAATATAAAAATATGAATTTAAAAATGTCCGTAAATCTTTAAAAGCATGATTGCTTTTACCTCGTTTTTTTCATATACACTTTTGACTCTCCCGGAGAGAATAAAAGTGTGCTTTTCTGTAAAATGAAATATTTTAAAACCTCGCTTTTTAAACACATAAAATTTCAGGAAAATGTGTAGAATAATCGTATAATCAATTCAAGTTCACGATTGAGCAATCCAGGTGGTAAAATCTGACCATAAAGGTGTCAGATCACGACACCGTTAAACCAGAAACGTTTCTGAAGATCAAGCGTCAAGATGGACAGATGTTTGTAAATTTACATCTTCTAATGTTCGATGCCACATTATGTAAGGTGATTGTGATGCTAAACAATGCAATAAGTGTTTCCCACGTTTTGTTGTTACAGTCATGAGATTATGGATCACTGCTCTTAAAAACAACCACCGTCTATCTTTGTGATAATATCATCAATTGTCATCTATTGGTGATACCACACGTAAAGTAACCTTGGAACTCTATAAGTGCATTGCGTTACATTAAAGTAAAGGAATATTTTAAATTTCACATGGATTGATAAAGAAATATGCGTTTTTTCACGTATCAACTCTTCAATTTAATTAACACTCTCATCAAGTTGAAGTTGGAAATATCCTGGTGATATTGCTTAAGATGGACATTAAACATAAACCATAGACACTGGTCCTTAACTTAATATACCAAAGTTTCCTCCTTTATATACAGGGTGTCCCAGAATAATCTTTGCGTGCAATTTTCATGGGTTTAACGGATAGTCAGAAAGTATGTAAAGATTGTATTCTATAGCCCATGAGTTGAACTTTTAGATACCGTTTGTTTCATTTCAATCAGTAGTATACAACAAATATTATGTTGTATCAAACTTTGCGTGGATTTTTGTCTGGTCCAATTTCATGATTGTTGGCCTTAAAGTAAGGGTGTTTCTGAATGGAATAAAAATGAGTCACCTTGGAAAACTTATCATATCTGTCTTATTTTTGCATCAAATGTGTTTATTTTTTCAGCATAGATAAAAGAAAGCATGTGCGTAGTAAATAAGTAAACATCGTTACGGTTGAGTGAACAGATCAACGACAATACTCAATAGAGCTTCATTCAAGGGGAACTTACAAACTCGTGAAATTGGACCAGCAAATTTTACATTCAATTATTTGACAAAGCATTTTTGTTGTACATTACCGATTGAAATGAAACAAACGGTATCTGAAATTCAATTTATGGGGTTTAACGGATAGCTCGAAAGTATGTAAAGGTTGCATCTTATAGTCATGACAATTGCACGCAAAGATTGTAAAGTTTATTCTGGGACACACTGTACCCTTTTACTCTCTTCTTCCATTTTCCTCCCTCCTGCTTATTCGTCTTCTCCTTTTCCCTCTATTTATCTTTCCTCTGATCTTCAAAGACCGATGCAATAAATTCGTTAACATAAAGCAGTGATTAACTAGGTCGTAACCACCACATAGTTAGCCGTTCTTAAGGTTGGTGGTATTGAAAAACAATCTTCTGAAAGTCTCTGGTATTGAAAAACAATCTTCTGGAGTGTTAATCCTGGCAAAGGAATTTAAAATCCAAGATAACACATCTTCTATAATTAATAATTCGTCAGGCTAAAACAACTGTATTTTATTTATGTCAAATTGTGTACTGTAAAAGAGAGAAGTTGCAACTAGCTGTAAAATATACTCAATATAAGTACATGTATCGCTCCATGTCACATATCATATGTCATGTCTGTCACGTATATATATATATATGATATGGGACATGAATAACCCATTGATTTACTTGTTTACTAATCACTTTACAAATCACTTATAAATCACTTTTTACACACAATTTGCATAAAGATATTTAAATGTACTTAACGAAAACTAATTGTTATGACTTCTCCGACTTGATTTATTTTTCTAAAATGCCATTTACCATTCTCAATACTAATCATTGCTAATACACGTTCTTGTGGTACTTTCATGATCAGAAACAGTGGAAAAAAAACTTTTGTAAATGACTCCTATTTTTTAAGCCAGCACCACGTCTAATGAAAGCCCTGATATATTGTAATAAAAACTTACTTTGCAAAATTTTCACCGTAAAATTACATTAACTGATACAGTGCACGGTAAAAAATTAAGTGTTTCCGAAATTGGAAGGGAGAAGAATATTCCGAATTTCTATATATGTTTCTTTACTGCACTTTGACATCCAAACAATTGCAATACAAGTCCGTTCTAGGTGACAAGCTCATTCTTTACAGTGAAGAGCATCTAAACTTAAACAAGTGAGATCTAATAATTAATTAACAATGTTGATCACATAAATCTTGGACATAAATCGCAGGTGATATATCGCACATGATTTATTTTGTTTGTAACTAGGTAGGATGAATGGCTTAACCATCATTGACGATCAGTAAACCATCTGTTCTGTAGCAATTTAGATACTTATTTTGATAATCCTAAAGTCGATGTGTAACAGCTTTAATGGAGAACAATTTTGAAGCTGGTATTGGGTGAAGTTGCTAATAAACGAAATTTGATAATCCAAATTAACAAATTACTCACCTTGATTTATTAAATGCTTGTAAAACTCAAGGTTATAATCATCTTCATTCTATGAATTACCAATTCAATTACGGTATTTTATAAGACATATCAATCCAACAATCTGTCAAAATTTGAAAATAATCGAATTATTCGACCACGAAATTATCAGGTTTCGATGAAAAAGGTGTAAACTTTTTCGAAGTAATCTGATGACGCCATTTTGAACTTGATCATGGACAGTTAATCACTAGTAACGGTCTGAGTATAAAAAGAGACTATATTTCTTATGTACACCAAAAATGGGTAAGTAGGCAAAATGTGCAGTGGACATGACATACTGAAGGCTCATTCTCCGATAAACCGTGCAACTTTGGTTAGAGAAATGTTGAAATTTCGACTACTAACAACTCATGAAAAACATACAAAATCATA